>CAUYLG010045536.1:0-231613 GCA_963573385.1 Cacajao melanocephalus | reverse complement strand
CGTGTGGCTCCTCCGCCGGGAATCTCCTAGTCTGTGGGCAACAAAAATTCGTCTGAAAGTGCGGCGTCCACTCGCTCTCTGCGCTTTCACTGGGAGCTACAATCCTGAGCTGTTGTTAATTGGCCATCTTGGATCTCTCTTCCAGGGCTGGTTTCTTAACTTTGGCCTCCATGATTCAGTTTCTCTATTTGCAAGATGATTTAAATAAGATAATATATTGAAAACCCTTAGTACCCAATAAGCCTTCAAATATTATGATAATTGTTTTGTATGTTTTGGCAAGAAAACGGAATACTATTATCACTGTAGTCTCTGGAAAACCTAGGTTTCCAAACCTTTTATCTTAAGTAGATTTTTATAAAATGAGACTTTACATAGAATCTCAACATACAAAATTGGCATAAATGAGGGATAAGGCAGTAGGTGACAGTGGTTGCTGGGTCCTGGGCACTGCCTGCTCAGTCCCTGCACTGATTGTCTTACCCACAGGGGCAGTTTAAATGAATTTGCACGGATTTCTCCCTGCATAATTTCTCAATATCTTTAGCACAGTTTGGTGATGACTTTTAAGCTTTTATATCATGCACTCATAACCTATCTCTTATGAAAATAAATGCAACTGGCTGGGCGTGGGGGTTCATGACTGTGGTCCCAGTACTTTGGGAGTCCAAGGTGGGCGCTTCACTTGGGGCCAGGAATTTGAGACTAGCCTGGCTGTTGTGGTGGGACCCCCTCTCTACTAGGAATACAGGGGTTGGCTGGGCGTGGTAGTGTGCAGTTGTGGTCCTAGCTACTTGGGAGACTGAGGCATGAGAGTTGCTTGAACCTGGGAGGCTAGGGTTGCAGTGAGCCGAGATTGTGCCACTACATTCCATTCCAGCCTGGGCGATGAGCAAGACTGTGTCTCAAAAAAAAAAAAAAAAAAAAACAACCAGAAAAAAATGAAACCATGATTTTTCCTCACACTGTATCATGTTTAATTTTCATTTGTTTATTCCATAAATATGGCAGGCTTTTGAACTTTGTGTTACCTGTATGTTTAATAACAGATCATGCATAATTTCTCAGGAGAATAAAATAAGAATTCTAAACTAAAATAAATAAGTCTCCATGGAATCTCAAGGCTCTGAGGGGCCTAGTTAGCAAACTGCTGGTTTAAAATATTAGGGAAATAGTGGGCCAGTTGCAGGTAGAGCCCTGGTGACATCCAGCCAGTTAAGATGTTTTGGTAACCAAGCAAACCAACCCGGAAAGACATAGATCAGGAGAAACCTCCACATGTGGCAGGGCAAAGGTCTGAGAGGTGAGTGCTGGAGGAACCGATGGCAGAGAGGGATGTGCTCTTTAGAAAAGAAGGGCAGTGTTGTTCCTCTTTTCACCCAGAGTGGAGCTGGGACTTGTGGGAACCCAGGGCCTGTAGATGGGTTAGGGGTTAGGTGGAGTAGGGAGACGGAGACAATGACATGGTGATGGTGTGTCCCCAGCCCGAAGAGGACTGAGGTGGCTTGGGAGGGAATGAGACTCAGTTGGCATTTCTGCACAGGGGCTGCGTGGATCTGTGCAACTCTGATTGTGTCCATGCAGAAACCTGTGCTGTGTTCAGTCACTGCAATATTTTTGTAATTCTATGGCTTCTCTCTCTTTTGTGTCCCCTTAGTTTTCAGGAAAATTCCAATCAGGCTTTACCACTATCTACTGAAAGAGACGAGAAGGTAATTCAACCAGATCGAGACCATCCAGGCTAACAGAGCACAATTCATGATGAGTCTACAGAGCTCTCCTCCCGGATCCCATCAGTTTCACAGAGAAGATGGCGTTGCCAAAGCCTGGGGCTCACTCAGTCCCTTTGTGGCTGTCACAGCTCTCCCATTTCTGGAGGAGTCTAGTTAGCCCCCTCCTCCTCCTTTGAATCCCTTCTCTTTAAGACTCACAGCTTCAATACCCAAATGCCCCCATGTCTGTAATGGTGATGCACAGAATAACAAGGAGTTATTGTCATATAAGAAGAATACAGAAGCTTTAGATGATCCCAAACAATGTGGATATCTACATTGTTTTTGCATGTTAATGGGTATACCCAGCTTTGAGGACAGCGTTATTTTTATACCCTTCAAGACTTGGTATATTTAATTATCTAGGGAAACTCATCACCCCAACTTCCTAAGCCGCTTCTAAAGAAAAAGCACAGATGCAGTGGCTAAAGGCTTTCTGGCCTCCTTATACTTCATCTCAGGGCTGGAGGTGACTCAGATGTACCTTGCTGCTTTCGTGATCCATGGATGTCTTAGTAATGAATGTTCACCACTGCAGTGCCCTCATTTAGCCTAATAACCTCAGTAAGGTAATATTTGATTTGTGCTAATTATCTGATTAAACAACATAAAGTATTTAACCTATTGATCTTTTATACTTTGCCAGCCCTACCTTGCTGGATATACTTTAATTACTGACTTGGAGAGCTTTCCCGAATGGGATTTGCATCTTGTTAAGACCTTTTCTTTGTCTTTAAGGTGCCATGTCAACAGCTTCTCTTTCTTGTTGCCTCTAGACTTTTCTTCTACTTCCTGCTCCTCCATCAGACCCTGCTTGATTCTGCAAGACTGACATTTGGTTAATCTACTGAAAGTAGAGTCCTTTATGTAACCATGAATCTTACTGCTTATTTTAGAAAGTCAATGACCACATAAACAATGGGACTTGTTACTTTGTCCACCCTGGTCTTTGGAGCATGAGAAGTTGTCCAAAGTGACAACCCCATTTTAGGCAGTTGGTCACAGCTGTTGGATGGACCTAACCCTTCTGTCTCACAAGGAGAAGAGGCCAGTGGGCATCCATCAAGAGAAATCACAGGAAACCATTTAGACTGACCGATTAGTTAGCTAATTGCTCTAGTCTGAACCACTTCTTAGAAAACTAAGAAAATCATACTTTTTTCCTCTTGCCTGCAAGGATATAGTCATGAATGTTAATAATAATTAGCTGCTTTACATGCTGACTTTTCTTCAAGAATCTCAGACATGCTGAGTTTATTTTTTCTCTTATCTTAAAACTAGATCTACAAAGGCTGAGATAGCTTCTCCATGAGTCCTCCCAAAATGAAAGTAACACCTCATAAGACTAAGAGAATTCAGTGAGAAAATTCATGTGGAACACTTATGATAATACCACCGAGTAAGCACTCAAAATATGAGTTACTATTAGTTATATCATCTAAGAAGCCTGTGACTTGTGGGTTGCCCACGAATTTCTGAATAGCATCAGACTGGGAGGAAGGCACATTGGTCCAAGTGTCTAGTTACTTTTTCCAGCCTACCTGGTAAAGACTGACCCACCCTGTGTGCCAATGCCCTTTGGTCCCTACTGGCCCATCACACATAGGTCTTGGACAAAAAAGAGTGCTCTGTGGAGGATTAAAGCCCATGAGAAGGTGAACGTTCACCTTCACTCAAGATGCTGCCTGAAGTCAGATCAGAAGCAGAGTTAGAATGGCTCTCTAAACAGCTTCTCAAAGGATGCCTTCTACGGGGTGATGTGCTTGACAACAATGCAACTTCAAGAAACATGCCCCAGACAACTGAACTGGAATTTCTATGAGTATAGCCCAGGAATCTGCAATTAAGTCAAGCTCATGGGTGATTCTTATGTTCAATAAAGTTTGACAACCATGCTACTAAATGGTGCCTTTAAAGGCAACTCAAAAACTTGCAGAAAACATCCAAAGAAGGCTGGAGGTGGCCTGGGGCTTACTTGATAAGAGCATCTGACAAGCTCCACCCTCAGGCGGCATTCTGGTGCTGAAAACGCAATAAAAATTTGGGGTTGCTATCAAGCAGGGACAACTGTGCAGCTTGTCGAGTGGCTTGGAGACTTCCCAGTAGTCCTGCTAGGATCTGGAGCAGACAGTGGGCACCAGCCAACACCAGGGGATGTGAAGAGCAAAGGGGGCCCCCTGGGGGAAGAGAACTGTGAGGCCAGTGATGCCCACAGGACTGTTGAAACAAAGCTCCATGCCCTTCTCCATTGCCTCTGTAAATACCCTGGGGAGTCCTTTTACTCCATTCTGGCTTCCCTGTCATTTGTGATGCAGTTGGGATGCTTACTTTCACTTCCAAATGATGTTACCTCAGAGAATGCAAATTCTAATACACAAAAGACACAGACAATCCATGGAAAACACGATGCCGCTGGGACATATGCACATGTGCACACTGATGTGCATTGCATCATTGCATTTGTTCCAAAGCCAGTAAAAATGATTTTCAGATAATCTGCTGTTTTGGATCATCTACACCGCTGCTTGCTTCCATTAGCATGGCTAATTGAGAACTGACTGTGTGTCTTGGACCACTTCCAGGAAGGGAACCCACTGCCTCTATAACACAGGCTCTCCGAGAGAGGCCAAGTAAATGGCTGGAAATGTCAGGTTGAATGCCCACTGGAGGAGCAAACTTTTAAGGATGACCTGACCATTCTCAGGCCAGAGAAGCAATTTTGTTCAGCATGTCACATTGATTGCCAAGTCAGTAAACCATAAAACTGTCCCACAGCTAGAACATGCATTGACTCTGAGAAAGATGAGGCTTGGTTAGTAAAGGATGAAGCTATTCCAAGACCAATAAAAAATGCAATATGGTTTTCCCTGGGCTGTATATTAACACCATCCTGGAAGCTATAGGGGATAGAGGCTTGGCAAACAGCTATGTTTTGCTTTGACTTTTTGCAAAGTGAGGATGAGATAGAGGCCAATGGGGAGATCATCTGAGGCCAGATGAAAGGCTTGGAAAGAGTGAGTCTTTACAGAAACCTAGTCTCTGAAGAAACCACTGATGTTTATGATGTCTTGGCCAGTGTCTTCTGTCATATAACATCTTGGTGAAATACCCCAAATAGATCTTAAAGCCAAAACATACTAAGAAAAAAGGAAAATAGAAAACACGATGTTGTAACTGCCTTCTGGGTAGCCATGTTTCCGATGGTGTCATTTTTTCTTATGATATCAGCTCCCAGATGGCACAGACACTGTCTCTTAGAAAAAATAGCAGCTAGCAGAGGGTCATGCTTCATGTGGACTTCTGATAAGTATTGTTTGGTTGTATGTTGTTTATCACAAAGAGAACAGATACTGTTGTCAGACAATCTCACCAGCTGCGTTTTGCAAGAAGAATGAGAGAAGTCCTCTACAACTTTTACAATTCTGTGTTCTGTCCCGAATGATGATGAGAGATGAATCACCTGGGCTGAAGGATAATGGAAGGAGGAGGCACAATCCTCAGGAGGGTCAGAAAGCCTATGTCTAGGGTTAATCTGTGCTCATGGAGTCCTTTCCGTGTGTAACTGATAGCTAGAGGGTCTGCTGATTTCATTTGTGCCCCGTCAACTCCCTGGGCCCACCCCTAATCAAAACCAGAGAACATAAACTGGGAAGAATTTCCAGGATGGGTTTCTGAGGACAGCTGTCTATAGCTTCAGATATCCCACTAGAAAAAGTGTTGCTCATCATTGGCTGCACATTAGAATCACCTGGGGGAGCTAGAAAACTATGGCTGCCCAAAGAATCTGATTTAATTGGTCAGGGGTGGGTCCTCGGTATGAATAATTTTAAAAATCACCTAGGAGATTTTACTTGCAAGCAGAGTTGAGACAGCCTGAGCCAAAGCCTCTTCAGTGGTGTGAGGGAAAACAGGAGGCTCTGGTTTAGTTCACAAAGTTGAAGATCAAACTCAGTCTTTGAAACAGCGTTCTTCCTCTTCACAGGATGCCAGGAAATAAATGACAACTATGGGAGATGGGGTGTGGGTAGAAAGGAAAGAAGAGAAGGGAGAAAAAAGGAGAAAGCCAAAAAGCCCGTTGAGAGGAGAGGAACAAGATAAATTTTTCCCTAATAGTTTTTACTCAACCAGGGTCTGAAATGCGCTCAGTCTACCTCATGAAAAGCGTGTCACTCAGAGCACACTGGGGTTTCTATTGCCAATCACAGAGGAGTTGGGCAACTACTGAACAGCAGCATTAGAGAACTCCCACCAAAAGGATTACAGGCGGTGGCTCACGCCTGTAATCCCAGCACTTTGGGAGGCCAAGTTGGGTGGATCACCTGAGGTCGGAAGTTCAAGACCAGCCTGACCAACATGGAGAAATTCTGTCTCTATGAAAAATACAAAACTTGCCGGGCATGGTGGTGCATACCTATAATCCCAGCTACTCGGGAGGCTGAGGCAGGAGAA
Organism: Cacajao melanocephalus; assembly: GCA_963573385.1. Lineage (NCBI taxonomy): Eukaryota > Metazoa > Chordata > Mammalia > Primates > Pitheciidae > Cacajao > Cacajao melanocephalus. The sequence continues at coordinate 225,392 of CAUYLG010045536.1, read as the reverse complement.
TTGCTTGAACCTGGGAGGGGGTGGTTACGGTGAGCCGAGATTGCGCCATCACACTCTAGTGTGGACAATAAGAATGAAACTCCGTCTCAAAAAAAAAAAAAAAAAGGGAAAATGCATTGCTATGACTAAGAGACCATTACCATAAGAACAGTAAATGACTTTAGGGAGTCTGCCTACTGACCATCCAAGAAACCAGAAAATGGGGCCACGCCCCTTGGAGAGCACTAGAGGCTTATGAAAGCTGTGAACTGGTAATGTTAGTGTCTTAGTCCTTTGTGCTGCTGTCACAGAGTACCTGAGAGTGGGTCGCTGATAAAGAACAGAAATTTATTTCTCAGAGTTGTAGAGTCTGGGAAGTCCAAGATCAAGGCACTGCCATGTGGTCTGGTGAGGGCTTTCTTGCTGTATCCTCATACGTAGAAGGTGGAAGGCAAGCTAGAACAAGTTAGCCAAACACTGCATGAAACCTCTTGCATAAAGGCATTAATCCCTTTAAAGAGGAAGGAAGTCTCAGCGCCTAATCACCTCTTAGAGGCCCCACCTCTCAATACTGGCACATTGGCAACAACTGAATTTTGGAGGCAATTAGGTTTCAACATGAATTTTGGAAAAGTCAAAAACACTCAATTCCTAGCAGTAGGAGATAGCAAAGCACATTGTGTGACATGACAAGAAAGTCACATGGGGGCAGAAAAAGAAGAAGAGACCCAGTGGGTCACCCAGCTTCAGATGGGTTCTCAACATTAGCTTTCCAGAGTGTAGGATTTTACTTTTTCTAAAGTTCTATCTCTCTTTTTTCTTTGCTACATCTCTCTTCTTCTTACTCATATATTTCTACTCAGAACTGGAGCCAAGAATCCATACTCCTTGTTCACTGTCCCTTCTGGCAGGAATACTGTGAAAGAGCAGATGTCAGTGATACTGCCCAGTCTTGGCAAGGGAAGAACCAGAAAGAAGAGTGCAGGGCATCTCCACACATGGGATTGATGAGCATGGGGAATGTGGAGTGTGAGAGGCAGGAGGCGGATGTGGGGGAAGTTTTGATATCATGTCTGGCTTTAACAAGACAAAGCTTTCAATGGTTTATCTCCTACAATTCCTGGTTTTCTCTAAGGTAGTGCTGGTTTCTACTACACAGGGAGAGGGATCTGCCGGTCATAATTAAAACATCTCATGAGGCATATGCTTCTGTACTCTTCTGGAAAATGTACAAATAGCTGAGGTTGGTAGGTCCCCAGGGAAGTGGCACATGACATGGCAGGGAGGCCAGCAAGGGGGAGGCACAGCCCTAGGTCCTTAGATTTCTAGCCTCCGAACCCATTGCACCCTGGAGTCGGCTCTAGATTTCATCTGAGTAACACAAGGAGAGTGAGAGACTTGGAGGCTCCCTTTGGAGCTCTCTGGCATTTATTTCATGATCTCTGAGCAAGAAAGGGAATGAGGAATTAGTTTTCACTGAAGTGCCACAGGCATTGCTTTGACTATAAGCATGGGAGAGCCACCCCAGTCCTGTAAAGCCCTAGAGTTGGGCTAGCAGGGGAAAGCATGAGGTCTGGAGATCGGAAGGAATTTTCCTGAGAATGTATATGTCTGTACTTTTCAGCCTGTGTCCCTGGCACAAAGGAAATTTACCAGACTCTGCATGTCATGGGAATTCTGCATGGCAACCTAGTAGAGGCTTAGTTTTTCATTAAAATTTCCATTAATACTGGAGCTGTTTAGAGCAAGTTGAGTGGGAATATCCATAATGCACCTCCCATTCTCTATTACCATTCTGAGGATCAGAGTGAGGTTGTAGGCTTTTGCTGGGGCCACTGGCATTTTTTTTAACCCTCATTATGATCATCATCTCAGCAGCTATTAAGTAGAGGTACAAAGAGGATCACACAGAACCTATCCTTGTCCTATGTGACAGACAGGGCAAGAGTAAGAGAAGAGACATGCCGAGGCAGAGTGAAGTCTGGTGAGACCTAATGGACATGGACTTTATTTTTCCAGTATTGAGAAGCACCTCCCTCCTCCCACCTTCCTGTTCTAAATGAGACAGTTCTGCTATACTGGGCTAGAGCTGTCTCAGGGGCAAGGGAAGCATGGATCTTCTGGAGATACTGAAAGGGATGAAGATGTTCAGGCCTCAACTCTTAGGGTCATTTCTATAGCAGAGCTGCCCAGAGGATCACCATCCTTACCAGCTCCAATGTGCCCTTCCTGTATGCCAAAGCCAGTTCCCTCTTGGAGATGGTCACTGTTGTTCTCTGGGCTGTGGGGCATCCAGAAAGCTGGTGTCTTTGTTTCAGGGTCCTGGGAGGCTGGTTCAATGACACCTCATAGAGCCACTTTCCTTTCTATCCCTGGCTGCAGCCTGATGGCACTACTTCCTCGTCCACAAACCTCTTGTGCCCCCCTTAGACAGGGGTGCATTCCTTGCCTCACCCACAGGTAGCTGGAGCTCATTCTACAGTGTCCAGAGTGAAACTCACCAAGCTATCCCCTCCAGGCAGAATGAACTGTGCTCTTACTTTGCAGCCTTCGACATATTATTCATGACATGATGATTATTTTGGAATGTGTTCTTTCATGCCTCACAATGAGCAGACACTCTACTTTATCCAGCTTGTATCCTCTATGCTAAGTGCAGGGCAGATCACATAGTAGTTTTATACATTTTTTAAAAAGTTGTAGATTTCCTTCCACCTGCCTGAGGTGAACTTCAACACTGTTACTGGTGAAACAGCCCATGTATAGAAAAATAGACTCCATTAAAAAGAAAACCCAAACAGAGCAAATAGTCTGGGAATGGTGTCTGCAGGATGATGCAGTTGACACATTCTGTTTGTGCCACACATGTGTTTTGTCACTAGACTGCCAGCTCCAAGGGAAAAATTCTACTATAAGAATATTTAAAATAAGATTGAGTACAGTGGCTCTTAGCCAGGTATGTGTTTCACAAGGCATTTCAATGGGAACATACTGTCGTAGTCTGAATGTTTGTGTTTCTCCAAACTTCATGTGTTGAAATCCTCACCCCCAAGGTGATGGTTTTAGGAGGTGGGGCCTTTGGGAGGTGATTAGGGCATGAGGGTGGAACCCTCATAAATGAAATTAGTGCCCTTGTAAAAGAGGCCCCAGAGAGCTGCCCTCTTCTACCATGTGAAGACAGAGCAAGAAGGTGCTGTCTATGAACCAGGAGACAGGCCTGGACCAGACATCAGATCTGCCAGCACCTTGATCTTGGACTTCTCCACCTCAAGAATGGTGAGAAATACATTTCTGTTGTTCAGTCTAGGATCGTTTGTTACCGCAGCCGAGATGGACTGAAGCCCACACTGCAGACCCCGTGGTGAAGAGCATAGACTTTGGAAACATGCCATGTGGGTTTAAGGTCTGCCTGCAACACTTAGCTGTGTGACCTTGGGAAGGTTTCTTAACCTCTATGTGCATTCATTTTTCATTTGTAAAGTGGGAATCATAATAGACCCATCACCTCGTGCCATTGTGAGGATGACGTGAGGTAAAAATATATACAATGTTTAGAGTAGTTGATACTTACACTGTGTCAGTCTAAAGCGTTGTTGCTATTACTGAATCAGAATGCCTGGAGCTATGATCTGGACCTTTTTATTTTGAGAGCGCTGCTCAGGAGATTCTGATTTGCAGACATGCTTCAGAACCACTTGCCTACTGGATTGTCTATGTCACAGAAGTTGAGGAACCATTAAGCAATAATAAATCAGTGCAGCAGGATCTTGGTTCAGCAGGAAAAGCATGGATTCTTGGAATGCAATTCTCATGTGGCAAGTTATTTCAGGTTTTCTTGTCATCCTTCTCCCTGCATCTCTAATGAACAGCCTTGGGTTTTACCTCCTGTCCAGGCACCAGTTCCTCTTCCTACAGGGAAGTGAGTGAGCAAGGAAGTGCTTAAGTACCAGGGAAAGGGGAGAAAGAAAAAATGGGGAAATCCACCAACTGTCTAACCAGTTCCTGAAAAATAGAGGGCCAACTACCATTACAGCTCTTAGGGGATTGCTGAGCCTTCTCAGGGTTTACCAAGAAGGGACAAATCTAATGATAAGAAAGTTACAGCAAAGTTTATTGAACAATAACCCATTTCCTTCACATCGAAACAATGAAGAAACATTTGTCTCACTTTCATGGCACGAGGAAAACAATATCAGTGATTTGTGCTGCCTGGTTGTCGAGTTTTACCAACTTGGCTTATTTTCTTACTGCACGATATGAACACTTAGGGTTAAACACAGCTCTCTTTTTCTCTCTGGTGAGATTTTTGCTTTTCCAATTTTTATTTGTATTGACTAGCAGGTCTTTCATCAGAAGAATAAAAGACCATGCTCTTGAGGAGCCAGTCACTGAGTTTCTGTGTTGATCAATCAGCATTGCTGGTACGGGTACATTCATTTTGAGTCTGGGATGGATACACGTTTGCTGAAAGATCCCTGGTGAATGAGAGGGCTTAGCCAACAGTCTCAGGGTCAGCATTTCCTAGTCCTACAAGATTCAAATCCCTGATGTGGATCCAAGGAAAGACTTGAGTGACTAGGAGCTTTATAAACAAGGCACTTCAGTTTGCCAAGAACTCTACATCATTTTGTACAATTTATTTCAGGAAGAGATATCACTTTAGGTTAAAAAGCAAAGGAAAAAAGCTTCAGACTACTCCATGATGGAGGACAAAGCATCTCAGTAAATAACTTTGAAAGTCAAGAATTACAGGAAATAAAAAAAAAAAAACAATCAGAGAATGTGCCACTAATGAATTCAATCGCAGCAAAAGTCCATTTCCATTCGCTTGAATTCTACACAATTTCCAGTGCAAATATCTTCCTGAAGTACTGTACACACACAGCTGGATATTGAGTTGCTTGACAAACATTTCTGATCAAAACTGCCTGCCTAGAAATGGCTACTGGAACAACAATAATGTGGTTTTAGAACGAGCAGGGCTGTTTGCACATAGGTGTAGTCTACAAGTTTAATGGAGTTTTGCAGAAGGGAATTGCCTAGAAAATAGTGGGTTTTTAAGGATGAACTTTTGACTTCCAAAGCGAGGTGGAGGGAAGATGGGAGAATAGCGAGAGAAGGGCGGTCTCTTCTGTTTTCTCTGGAGTGCCACGGCTGTAATAACTTCTACTTTGCTGTGGTGGACTCAGCAGTCAATGTTGCTCTGCTCCCAGACATGCTCTCAACTCATGTTGGCTCAGGTGAATGGTCATCTTACCTGAATTCTGAGACTCTTCTTGGGGCCTCGTTTGGGATAGTTACAGCTTCCATTTTTGAGAAGTGTGTGTGTGGGGGCACTCATTTAAGAACCAAAAAGGCCAGTGACATTTAGGGAAATGTCTTCACTTTGAGCAGGAGTGGGATGAGCCTCTGAATGCTGCACAAGAGGTCATGGCTCTGGCTGACCTGGAGAGGTTGGTGTTTTCTGATCTTGGGACAAAACAGTTAAAATCCTGGAGCTCTTGCATCCTGGAGAAAAATCTTGTAGCTTCTTTCTCTGGGGCAAGGGGCAAGGCTGTTTGGTCACACTCTTTAGTGATTCACAGCTGGGAATCTCCTGTCTCTGAACAATTTCAGCACCTCATAAGGGGTTGATAGCCGAGCCTATGTCTTAGTCAGTTTGGGCTATAACAAAACCCCATAAACTGTATGGTTTACAAACAACAGAAATTTATTTCTTACAATTCTGGAGGCTGAAAGATCAAGATCAAGGTGATGAAAGGTTAGGTGACTGGTGAGGGCTGGCTTCTTATAGGCGGTGCTTTCTCTCTATGTCCTCACACTGTGGAAGGGACAAGGGGTCTTTCTTGGGCATCTTTCATAAAGTCACTAATCCCATTCATGAACTCCGTTCTCATGACCTAATCACCTCCCAAAGGCCCCACCTCTTAATACCGTTGCCTTGGAGGTGAGGATTTTAGCATATGAATTTGGGGGAACATAACCATTCAGAATGTAACACCCTGGCTATAGAAGAGGTGGCCTTTCCTCTCCCCAGATGGCTTCATTTTCCCCACAGTCCCACTTGCTGTCTAAGCTTAGGGAGCTGCCCCTGGGGATGAGGAGCTCTGTCAACTGCACCCAGAATGATGGCCTTTCCTCCTGTTCTTCCTCATTAGTTTCTTTTCGCTTCTCTAGGATGACAGAGAGGACCCCCTCTTGGTTTTCACCGTAGCTGGAAGCCAGTGGATAGCGTCTCATTTGCCGTCTCAAATCTATAAAGAGCTGTTGGCAGGCCATTCTTTTTTTTTTTTCCCAAAAAAGTTCAGTTCCCCTCGGTGGCTCACCTGGGCTTTTAATAAAGTTTGGCTCCATTTTAAACCCGTAGCTACGAGTGTGCAGCTAACAATCTGTTCCTACAGGCATTTGGTTATTGCAGAGTTAAGAAAGTTTGAACCATTCCTTTCCTGCCATGTTGGGGTGCTGTGTACTGAGAGTAAGAGTGTCCAGGATGAGGGGCTGCATGTTTCCAATGACATCTGAAGTTTTATTCTCCTGTTAGGGCTCTCCATCTCAATTTCAATCCCTTTTTGCCAGTTCTTGGTGAAAGCTTTGCAAGTATGGAGTTAATCAAAAGATTTCTACCTCCCAACTTGTCTGCTCTTGGTTTTTTGTTTTTGTTTTTTTACTTCTCTGGGATGTGGATCTTTTTCTTGTTTGTTTTGGCAGGAATTCCCCTGAGTGACTAGTGTTGGGAGTTGTTAGACCCATTGAACAGATGACAGTAAAAGGGGTCTCTAGATCTGGGATCCTGGCACCGAGTTAAGCTTTCCTTCAGGGTATTTCAAATGCTTGCAAGGTCTTTCCCCTTCCCTGAGACACATACCTCTCCTTTGGTTCTCAGATCTTCAATCGTGCCCTCTAGAAAACGTATCCCTATTTAATCCCATGTATTTTTAACCCAACAACATATTCCCCAATCTTTCATTAATTCTTGTAATATCTGTGTATTTAAGGGCTTGATTGTGGGTGGTTAAATTTTTAACTCCTGGTTTGGACTAATACATCTTTTCCAGTGCATGGCTACAGATCTCAGTAGCACACGTGGAACACTTGCTAACTCTGTGGTTGACTCATTCAAGCCCTCCCACGAGTCAGATTACCCACTCAGCCAGTGAATGTTGGAGGACTCCTGTGCTTAGTTGTGAGCTTTCTTCTCTTCTCCATTTACATTTTTCTCCCAAGGTATTGCATGAAATTCCAAGGCTTTAAATACCATTGAGATACAGATGATTTTAAAAATTAAAAATCCAGTCTTGACCTATCCCTTGGGCTAAATATTTGTAGATTCAACTCTCCTCCCAAATCATTTTTTAGAGGTCTAATAGTTAATCGAAAACCGTAACATGTCCACAACGGACTTGTAGCCCCCACCCTGCACATCTATCTCTCTCCCAGTCTTCAGCATGTCAGTGCATTGCAGCACCATCTACCCCATTGCTCAAGCTCATGCCTCAGTCTCCCCTGACTCTTCCCATTCCTTCTCCTAGCACGTTCCACACACCAGCACATCCTGTTGGCTCTTATTTCAAGATGCATCCAGAATCTGTTCACTTCTCTCCACTGACGCCGTTCCAGTCTAAGCATCCATCAACTCTTGTCTGGGCTTCTGTATTAGTCTTCCCAACTAGTCTCCTGCTCCTCTTCTTGACCCCTAAAATCCATGCTCCACACAGAAGGCATAATAATTAAAAAAAATCGGCATTTGACCAAATCTAATGCCTGTTCATAATAAAAACTATCAAATAACTAGGAATGGAAGAGAACTTCATTAATAAAAAGAGTGTAAGAAAAACTTAGATTTGGTTGGCTGTCGTGGCTCATGCCTGTAATCCCAGCACTTTTGGAGGCTGAGGTGGGTGGATCACCTGAGGTCAGGAATTCAAGATCAGCCTGACCAATATGGTGAAACCTCATCTCTACTAAAAATACAAAAATAAGCTGGGCATGGTGGTGTGCACCTGTAGTCCCAGCTACTCTGGAGGCTGAGACAGGAGAATTGCTTGAGCCCAGGAGGTGTAGGTTGCAGTAAGCCGAGATTGCGCCACTGCACTCCAGCCTGGCAACAGAGCGAGACTCCATCTCACGAAGAAAAAAAAAGAAGAAAAGAAAAACCTAGAGTTAACATCACACTTGATGGTAGGAGACTGAATGTTTTGTCTTAAGATTGGAACAAGGTAAGAATGTCTGCTCTCACCACTCCTATTGAACACTGTACAGGAAGCCCTAGCTTAGTGCAATAAGACAAGTAAAAGAAACAAAAGGTGTAGAGACTGGGAAGGAAGAAATAAAACTGTCTTTGTTCTCAGGTAACATAATTATCTTTGTAAAATACCCAAAGAATCTACAAGAAAACACCTAATAAGTCAATATAGCAAGATTGTAGGATACAAGGTGAATAAACAGAAGTTAACTTTTTTCAATAGAAAGTTGGAATCATGGTAAGCTGCCTACCTTGTCCTACCCTTGGAGGCTACATTTTAGCTTTTGCTGAATGTAATGAGGAAAGATAAATACAAAGTTTTGTCTTCAACGAAGAAAAAATTAACTGTTTTCCACTATACCAACAATAATCCCAGGAAGCAATTTTGTAGATATCAATAAACTTAATGTAAATTTCATATAGAAAGGTGAAAGACCTAGAACAGTCACCACAATACTAAATAAGAACAAAGTTGGAGGACTCATACTACCTGATTTCAAGACAAAACTTACTATAATACCAAGCCACAGTAATCAAGACAGTATGACATCGATGAAATAATACACAAATAGATCAGTGGAACAGAAGAGAGAGCCCCAAAATTGTATTTACCACACAAATAAAGTCAACTGATTTTTGAAAATAAAGGCACAAAGGCAACTCAATGAAGAAGGGACAGTGTTTTCAACAAATGGTGGAAGAACAACTGAGCATCTATATTCGAAACAGAAATGAGACACAGATCTTACATCCTTCATAAAAATTGCTTAAAATGAATTATAAACCTAGATATAAAATATGAAACAACACAACTTCCAGAAGAAAACACTGGAGAAAATCTGTGACCTTAGGTTGGTGATTTTTTTCTTGTTTTTTTTTTTTTTTTTTGAGTTGAGGTCTTGCTGCACTGCCCAGGTTGCTCTCGAACTCCTGAGCTCAAATGATCCTCCTGCCTCAGCCTCCTGAGTAGCTGGGATTATGGGCATAAGTCACCGCACCTGGTTGGTGATGAGTTTTTAGATATTACAGCAAATGCATGATCCGTAAAACAAAACGTTTGATCATTTTGGTTGTATTAAAATTAAAAATTTTTGCTCTACTGAAGACATTCTTAATATATGAAAAGACAAGTCATAGAACAGGAGAAAATATTTGTAAATCACAGATCAGATAAAACACTTGTATCTAAAATATACCAAGAATCCTGAAAACTCAACAATAAGATAGCAAATGGTCCAACTACAAAATGGGCAAATGATCTGAACAGACACTTCACCAAAGAAGATATACAGATGGCAAAGAAACATATCAAAAGATGCTCCATATCATTTGTCATTAGGGAAATGCAAATTAAAACTACGACATACCTCTACATACCTCTTAGAACGGCTAAAATCCAGAAAAGCTGATGATACTGGCAAGGATATGGAGCAACAGAAGCTCCTGGTAATGCAAAGTGGTACAGCTCCTTTGGAAGATAGTTTGAGAGTTTCTTTCTTTCTTTTATATATATATATATATATATATATATATATATATATATATATATAATGTATTTATTTATTTTTTTGAGACAGAGTCTTGCTCTGTTGTCCCTGGCTGGAGTGCAGTGGTGCGATCTAGGCCTACTGCCGCCTCTGCCTCCATATTCCGGCCATTCTCCTGTCTCAGCCTCCTGGGTTGCTGGCATTACAGGCACATGCCACCATGCCTGGCTAATTTTTGTACTTTTAGTAGAGACAGGGTTTCACCATGTTGGCCAGGCTGGTCTTGAACTCCTGACCTCAGGTGATCTGCTGCCTCAGCCTCCCAAAGTGCTGGGATTACAGGAGTGAGCCACTGTGCCTGGCCTGAGAGTTTCTTGCAATACTAAACATAGTTTTACCACATGATCAAGTAATTGCACTTCTAGGTATTTACCCAGCTGATTTGAAAACTTATGTGTACATGAAAACCTCCACGAGAAGCTTTATAATATCTTTATTTGCAATCATCAAAACTGGAAGCAACCTAAAATATACAATTAAGCCACAATTAATATTATGCCCAGTGCATAATCACAGAGAAAAACAAGAAAGGTCCAGCCCATTAGGTCAAACATGCTGAGTGCTATGGAATAGCAAAAATCTATTTCTAAAGACTTGAAGAGTAGCTGGAAACGTAAAATATCAGATCATTGGTTCAGTTGGGCTTGATTATATGAGACTAGCCTGTAGATATGACACTCAAAAAAGCAAAACTATAGAGAGGGTAAAAGAACAGTAGTCGCCAGGGGACTGGGCTGAGGAGACGGTTGAATAGATGAAGCACAGGGGATTTTTATAAGGTCGTGAAACTATTCTATACAATACTGTAATGGTGGTGGTGTATAGTAAAAAATATATATTTGGTCTTTGTCCTCCATTCCCAGCATGGAGCTAGGAGGATGCAAAGAATAATAACAACAGTTTTAAGAATACACAGGGAATTTGCTATCTGGTCAGATACCTGTTACAGTGTTTCTTTTCTTCTACATCCAATCAGTTCCTCCCTTACTTGTTAACTACCTAAACTAACAATCTAGTTAGTTAACCAACTAGTTCTCTCACTCATGTTTGAACTAGTGTTTTAATTGCTTTGCATTAACCTTTTCTTAAGTTTCAAAATTTCGTAAGCCAGTTTTCAGTAATCTGTCCATCAAATAACAGAAAGTAGCATAACAAATAGGCTTGAGTTTCTTCATCTCCTGGCCCTCCTCCATCTCTGGGGAAAATATTAAAGACAAAAATGGTCCTCTGGTGTACAGCTGGAGCCAGAAATGAGGAATACAGTTGAGGGCTAGGATAAACAAATGAAAAGCAGAGCTGGATGTTGGGGAATTGGTTGTATTCCACGAATGCAGACAGCCATACCCGCAAAGATGCAGGAACACAGATGACCAGACAAACCAAGTTCAAGGAAATGAGGCCACACTTGGCTCAGAAGGGCGGCGAGGTTGGTGGGTCAGTGAGAGAGCTGTGCTGTGTGTGCGGAATCTGAGCCGGTCCCATCTGTTATCTGGTCAGGACAGGTGGCTTGCAGGCAGAGTTTGGGCTCAGGCAGGTGGCACCAAGAGGAAAATTTACGGACAGACCTTTAACTCTGGTCACTTTGAAGCCCAGCAGCTCTGGAAATTGGATCCAGATGGAGAGTATTTTGATAGCTTCTCCTGACCAAGGAATTTATGCTGATTTTCAGGACTCAAGGGAAGAAGGGAGCACCTAAAGGCAAGGAATTAATAATTGCTTCTTACCATGTTTCCAAAATTCATCTGTATTTTCACTCACCACCACAGTCGCGGCTGGCACAGGGACTGGGGAAGGAACTCTAAATGGGAGCTCAGGGCCTCACTCATCACACCTGCGCCTTCCGTGGGATGTCCTAGCAGAACACTGAGGAGGGTGGGGAACAGTTTCCCAATCCAAGGAAAAGTCGGGGTTGGGTCTGTAAGATCTTCCACCTCTGAGAAATATATTAATCCTTTCCTAGCTCATAGAAGTATTGAAAGAAGCTCCAAACACCACAACAGATTTTCCTCCCTCCACATTTAGGTTTTTCTGTGCGTTAAACTACTGAAAAGGTGGAGGGTTCTCCCTCTGTACAGAGCTCAGTACAGGCCAGGAGGGCGCATCTACGTGAAGCCTTCTCTGAAAATGAAGCCACTTCTGGTCATAGCTCTGCTGCTAACTGTGTAATGTGGGTGAACCCCTTAACTGCCTTTGGACCATGATATCTTCACCGGACTTTGGCATGAGACCCAGAGGAAGGCAGGACCTTTTCAAGCTCTCATCTTCAATGCTCCTAGAATCTCCATTGGAAACCATTTGGCTCTGCTGGAATGCTACAGAAAGAAGGCAAGGGTAATTCTTCTTTTCTGATGGACGTTTTGGGAATTCTGTTGCTTGGAAAAGACTTCAAAGACTATATCTTCTGCCTCTCTGTGAGATTCATCTCCAATTTATGTCACAAGGCGACGGGATTTTGAAGGCATACTAGGTGATCTCCATCCAGGTTTTCATACCTTTTGCAAGCACTTATTGAGCACCTGCTGTGTACCATACCTTGTGCTAGTAAGTCCTGATTTCATACTAAGATATCCAGACAAAGGGGTGGCGTAAACAAAGGGCTTGAGCCAGCAAAGGTGATCAACAGGATGAAGAATACTGTTGCTCAGTCCCCAGTCAGACAGAGCATCCAGCAACAGCCTGCCAAGATGCTGTCAGAATCCTGACACTGTGGCCCAGAGCCCATCTCCTTTCCTAATTCCAAACAAGAAATCATCCCCTAATACTGACATTCACCAACATCCCTTGCACTGCTTGGGGACCTACAAAAGGAGATTCTTTCCATTTCTCTTCCAAATTTCACAGCAAGGGCATTTGGAGGAGTTAGGTGAGAAGGATGGCAGGGGCTTTGAGTTGTCATTTTTTCTTGGGGGCTAAGAATTTTAACTTCTACTTAAGAGCTGCCCATGGTCAATGTATTCTAAGAATCTGATGTGCTTACCCTGCACACTCCCACCAGTCTCTTAGCCTGGGCCAGCCATAAAAACACCCTACTGGTGTCTGTGCCATGTGGATGGCTGGAGATGGCATAGTGAGTTTTATTTTTACCTGAAAAGTGGGGAGCCAGCTGTCATGGTGCAGCTCATGTTAACCAATAAGGACCTGATGGGATCTGCCTCTTCTCAAGAGGAGGAAGGGGTACCTGGGTCTACTGGGCCACATCCCAGTTTGGGGTTTGTGGAAGGCCTTCACCTTGGAGCTTGCTGTCTGCCAGGCCTCACTCCTAGGGCCTCTTAGATCCTGCTGGTTTCATTTATCTTTTAAACATACCATCCCAACATTGGAGCCTTTATACACTAGTCTCATATAATCAAGTCCAATGGAGCCAATGATCCGACTTTCTATGTTTCCAGCTACTATTCATGTATTTAGAAATGGTTTTCTACATTCCACAGCACTCAGCATGTTTGACCTAATGGGCTGGGTCTTTCTTGCTTTGCTCTGTGATTATGCACCAGGCATGTTATTAATTATGGCTCAATTCTGTATTTTAAAAGCCACAACTTTGGACTGAGGTTACAACGAACAACATTTAGCATTGGCTTACCTCTGCTTTCACGTGGGGGTGAGAGATGGAGTTGGATAGTAGGGAGTGAAGTTTGCTGTGATAGGATTGAAACCTGCAGGCAGGAGTATTAGATAATTTTTCTCTAGTTGGGGATCTGGGGGTGGTGGAGACCAAGAGGTCAATCACCAGCATGCAATGTGGGGACATCCCAATGCCTACTGTCTTTGCCACTCCCAAGAACAAAGAGCCTGCTTCCTAAATAACTGGGAGCCAACCATGGTGGAAGTAGGGAGTAAAAAAGGATGAACTAACAGGGTCAGCTCATAAAAGATTTTGTAAGTCAAGCATAGGAATTTGAACTTTATTCTGTAGGCAACGGGAAGTCATTTGAAGCAGGGAAATGATCACTTCAGCAGCTGTATGAGTAATGGATTAATGAGGAGAGACTGGAAGCTTGGAGACCACTTAGGAGGCCACAGCAGTAATCCAAGCAGAGAAGAGGAAGCTGTTTAATAGGCAGAATTGAATGAACATGTTGACTGAAAGATGGAAGGAGAGGGAGGTATTGATGACTCCGTGCTTTTAGTTTGAGAAACTGGAGGGACGATGATGTTAACACCAAGAATAAGAAATCCAGTAGGAGGAAGAAGTTTGAGAAAGGAGGATGCCAGGTCCAGTTTGGGACATATTGAATTTCAGATGGTTTGGGGACATTCATGTAGGGTTGTTTGGCCATGTAGGTCTGGAGCTCTGGAGAGAGACCTCGTTAGAGATTACAAGCAGGGCTCTCATCAGCCTCAGGGTGCTAATGAATATCATGAACAAAGATGAAATCAGCTAGTAAAGAAAGCACAGAACCATCAGCAGTGAAACACTCAGGGCCAGGCTGAGGCAAAGAGGCTTCCGGAGGGCAGAGACCGAGAAGATGCTTTCATAGCCTGGAGTGAAGTCTGTCCTATCCGTCCTGTCTCAGTCTGGGCTAGAATTCTCTCCTACCCAGGGCCACTAGGCTAGCTCTGCAGATGGCCATGCTGAGGCTGCTCTTATACCAGTGTTTCTCAAACTTGCACCTGCAGATGTTGTATTGTTTTGTTTGAGTTGGGAGGAGATGCTGAGAGTCCTCTAAAGAACCTCACATAAAAGTCTGTGAATATGTATTCTGAAGGGCCTTTGAGTTCTCAAGTTCAGGAAACTCAGATGTGGCCCTGGACTCCTCTTGCCTGAACTCAAGGTAACTGCCTTGTCCTGCCTAGGCCAAAGAGGCATCTGGGCGCCATATGCGACCCAGAGCTTCCCATGGCCGCATGTGGTGCTGTTTTTACTACTGAAATTTTTATTTTTATTTAGAGCTGATTTTTTTTTTCTTTTGAGAGTCTCCCTCTGTCGTCCGAGCTGGTGTACAGTGGCTCGACCACAGGTCACTGCAGCCTTGATCTCCCAGGCTCAAGCAATCATCCTGCCTCAGCCTTCAGGCGTGCACCACCACACCACACTAATTTTTCAAAATGTTTTTGTAGAGACAGGGTCTTGCTATGTTGCCAGGTCTGATCTTGAACTCCTGGGCTCAAGTGATCCCCTGGCCTTGGCCTCTCAGTTTTTTTTTTTTTTTCTCAGCAGCTGTATTGAGATATAGTTCACATATGGCCCATTTAAAGTGTACAATTCAGTGATTTTTAATACATTCACAGATATGAAGAACCACCACCACAGTCCATTGTAGAATATTTTTATCACTCCAGAGAATCCCGGTACCCTTTAGCTATCCCCTTAGCCTCAGCCTCTCCCTCTCCACCACCCTGGGTTTTAGGCAACCACTAATTAACTTTCTGGTTAATGGATTAATGAGAAGAGGCTATAGATTTCCTTATTCTGGACATTTCGTATAAATGGAACCATAAACTACATGTGTTCTACTGTAACTTTTTAGGATTTCACATTCCCCTCTGATAACTGAATCTTCATCCTGGAGAAAGGATGTTGGCGTAGACTGGGTACTTTTCTATTGCTTCCTCTAATTCTCGCCACCTCTTTGGAAAGCTAGCCTTATCAACCCCATTTTACAGTTGAGAGCGCTGAGGTTCAGAGGTTAAATGACTTGTCAGAGGCCCCAGAGACAGTGAGTGGAAGCACGCTGAACAGGGAAGGGCACCTAGCTCTGTCTGGCTGCATTCGCGGAGCTGCTGCTGTGCTAACTGCTAAAGTGGGGATCGGATGCGGGCATGAAGACAAAACATCTACTAGCAGTTTGCATGAGTGGGTCCTCCCAGAATGAGTCCAGGGGAGCTCCCTGGACCAGAGCAGGACACAGCTAATTCCAGGAACAACTGCAATTTGCCCGTGGGTTGGAGTGAATCTCCCCCTTTTGCTGCATCTCCGTGAGGCAGAGGAAGTGGTAGTGGTCTGAGCTCTCAGATACCTGGTGCTCTGGGAATGTGCCAGATGATTATGGCTATTGTCACTACCAAGCCCTGTCTTGTCATCGGCTTCAGTGTCAGGTCCTGGGACCCAGAGACACATCCCATCCCCAGCCTCCAGCTTCATGGAGCTTCAGAATCAGGCTCTGTTACATCCACTGCAGGGAACTTATCATCTCATTATAAAGGATAAGGCATATTTTTTCAGTATGGTTATATGCGGTAATGAAGCATGCAGAAAACCACACAAGATAGATGGCAGCTTTCAGTAGTGAAGCTGAAAACTTGGTTAACTTAATAGTCTATTTATTACATTCACTCTCTGAGCTTACAGCACCTGATTAATATCTCCCATCTTCTCCCTTGCTATACAATTAAAACTAGTAATATGTGATTGCACATGCTGACTCCAGCACAGATGGGTGTGTGGAGTTGGAGGCTGACATAAGAAGTGGAGAAGGACTGTTCTTCCTGCTCATGATGGTGGAGTCAGATCCCTTGCAGGTTCGATAAGAGCTGCGCTAAGGGAGGGATCTTACAGAATTAGTTACACTTGGGGAGAAAAGGATGCTTTCTGCATTGCCTAGTCTTACCGTTTGCCATGCCTTCGGGCAGGAGAGTGGAGAAGCCCGCACAGAGAGAGGATATCAGTGGAGGTGGCCATACACCCTTTAATCAGCAAAAGGAAAGATGGCTGGATTTTACCTCAGTTGCTCGGATGAGAACGTTTGAGGTTGAATTGGATTACAATGAGGTAGCTACTCAAAAGCCACTCCCAACTTTCTGCTCCCCTGCCCACCTAGTCCTGAAGAGCTGAGCATTTGGCCAGGTTCTGACCAATGAGATGTAAGGAGAACTCTGCTGAGGGGTTTCTGGGAAAGATGCTTTGCTTTTTGACAAAATGGCAAGGCACACTATGAGGACTTGCTGACGCTGCCCTCTTCCCCTTCTTCCTGAATGTGGATGTGCTGCCTGAGTTTTGGCTGCCATCTTGTGAAAACGGAACATGCTATGGATGGTGGAGAATCACCAGGGAGATCCTGGGTTCATGATTACATCACTCAGCTGACAGCCCAACCCTGGGGTCATCTACTTCTGGACCTTTTGTTAAGCAAACAATATGTAGCCTTATGGTTTAAGCCGCAGTTAGAAGAGCATTATGTTCTTGCAGCTGAGAAGTTTGCCTAAATAATCTAAATGGCTCCATTTATTGAGCAGCATGTGCATGTCCTTTGCTAAGTGCTTTATGTTCATTTTGAGGGTTCAAAACATGTTCCCCTTAAAGGAGCTACTATGACCTCCATTTTATAAAGGAGGACACGAGTTTAAGTGTATAAGGTCACACACCTGTTCCAGGAAATAGCAGAGCTAAGATTTGAATCCAAGCCTTTCTGACTAGAGAGTTATTATTATTAATCATAATATTGTGACTTTGTAGACAGTTCACCTCAACATTGAACTCTAGAAATAAGTGTTACTTAAAGTCTGGTTGACATAATAGTACTCAGTATAAATCAAGAAGTTTTTTTTCCACATGACCCACTAAAATAAGGTGAAATCCAGTCTTACTGGTGATTGGAAATTGCGTACTTTTACCTGCTTCAACCCACTACAAATAGCTGAAACAAGACACAGTTATTTACAGGTTGAAATTAGATAAGCTAACCTAACCTGCCCCAGCCAACTGAATGGCCCAAGAGTGAAATGTATGTGAAGGGAAAAGGTCCCAGAGAGAGAATTTGAGTTAAAAGACTACCAACCTGAGCCTGTGTGCAGCCCATCTCATAGCTTTTGAGTGCAAAGCGGGAAGCCTCTCCTTCTGTGGCATTTGAAGACTCAGAGCAAGGTTAAGATGGCTTTGAGACCTGAGTCTGGTTCTCCCAGAAACCCTTCTGTTGCTTCTCCTCATTAAAGAAACAATCCAAGTGTGCAATTGTTCTCTGAGATGAATTTATCAAAACGCATGTGAACTACTTGAGAGTATTCCAACTCCTGGAGGTGCCTAGTCAGTGCTGGCCATATAACAGATGCTCAGTAAAGATCGGTTGCCTTCGTGACCAGTGAGGGCAATAGAAAAAAGAAAGACCTCTTAATGATTATGATTCATCCTTCCAGCCTCAGCGAAAGGGCAAAAAATAGGCTGCTTTCTTGGTAATATGACAGCCAATGGTACTTAGCATGCAAGGGACCACTTATTGATCCACTCCCATTAGCCCAATGCTCATCAACTCTTCTACTGGAGATATATATATATATATATATATATATAGCCAGCAGCCAACAGAGTGACTTGGCCACATGCTGATTGCTGATTCTCTCTCCTCTCCCATCCCATCAGACCATTATTCAGCAGGAGGTAGAAGAGTCTTCCCTTCCCTCTTATGCCCTTTAGGGCAGGAACTATCTAGAGAGGGGAAAAAAGTCAGGATAAACATATGCAAGGATTGGGGTTTAAACATCCCATGAAGATTAACTTATCTGCAGTAATTGCCTTAACTAGGGGATTTTTAATGCTTTTCAAAGTTTCTTAGAGGAAGAAAAATATGCAGAATGAGTCTTACAGCAGCCAACAGAGGAGATACTTACAGCAAAAAAAAAAAAAGGTATCAACCATAAGCCCATAGCTAGGAAATTTTAAGGCACTGATTCTAGGGGATTTAATAAGAATGTAATTTGTATAATTAACCATTCATCAATGTCAATTTCATTAAATGAATGCCAGAAATATTACCTTCAGCAGCACGACCTAACAGGATTGGAATATATTATATGAAAAATGAACACTTAGTGGTTTCCCCCACTGCTCTGTCTGTCACAGCAAGATTTGCAAGGCTGAGAAATAATTTAAAGGGTAGTAAATGAAACCGGCTAAGGCAAATGTGTGCATTTTGGTAACTAACCTCCATCATGATGTATGAGGGTTCATGTCAAAACGTTTTCCTGCAGCAATGACTAAAGGGACTTGTAGCTCCCTCCCAGGTGGCAAAATGTGAGAAATAATGCCAGGAGCTTCCCAAGGGTGCTCCTTGTCACCTGCCTGGATACAGCTTACTCTTTTCCTAGATAGGCTGCCTAGGGTTTAAGACCAAAATTCCTGGGTTTTCATGGCCAGAATTTGTAGACCTTCCCTTCATGCCTCCAGAGTGGCCTTACATCCAATCACTTGCCTATCTGTTGAGGAAAAGTGATGATTGATGTGCAAGAGAAAGAAATCATTCTGAGTTTTATTTATGTTATTGCCTACAGTCATCAGAGGAGCACGAAGCTAGAGGTAGGTGGGCTGATGAAATATTTGTAAATAGGACTTATTTCCAAGGTTACTAATGAGGGAGGCAGTTTACGGGGATTTATCCATTTCAGTTCATCATAGGAAAAGTGGAGGACTGGGGGGAGCTATAATAACTTGTCCATGTGTGTGCTCCTGGGAATGTATATACAGACAGGCAGACAGACAGACACACACACACACACACACACACACACACACACACACACACACACACACCCCAGATCAAGCAAACACTGGAAGTCAGTGCTAAAGACTTGCAAATTGTCACTGGAGTTGGCCTGGTGTCTTGTGCATAGCAGGTGATCAATAAATATTTGTTTAATTGAATTTCTCTTAGTGTTAACTCCACTTCCATTCTCTTCTGGTTCAGGGGTCTATGAGGCTGATAACATTGGATTAGTATTCCTGAAGAATCTGCCTTTCAGAATCCCAGGCCTTGAGGGACAAGAAATACTTTGCAAACAAATCAAATGTACATTTAGAAAAATGAAATCATGCAACAGAAAGATTTTTCAGAATTTTTCAGCATCAGATTTTACACACAATCCAGAAGGTAGAAAGAACATATTAGTCTGGGAATCAGGAGACCAGATATCAAGACTGGACTACATCTTTATATTCATTTCCAGATTTAAAGTTCTATGTCATATTTTATTAGATGCAAAGCAATGATAGTCCTCCCTCACGCAACCATTGAAAAGGTCATATTTAGGACCTGGGTGAAGGAAGAGTGGGCATCACAGAGCTGCTGTGGAGTGTGTGCCCAGATTCTGTGTAGTAGGTTTGTGGGCTCTGCAGGTCACGAAATCAGTTGCTGACACACTTCTTAAATGTGTTCCCTCCTATCCATCCCCATAGTCACTCTGTCTTCCTTCTGGGTTAGAGTGGGTGACACTGGGCATGTTACCTATCCTCTCTGAATCACAATCTCCTCATCTGCCAAATGAGGATGGTAATATCCTCCTCCCAGGGTTGCTGGGAGGATGGAATGAGATGAACCTGGTGATACCGAGTAGGTGTGGAATCAATATTTGTTTTTTCCTTCTGCTCTTCTCTTCCAGGTCTTTTTTCCCACGAATGAGTGATGACCTCTGAGTGCTGGGCTCTTTTGTCCATTTCTTAAGACAGTGGTTCCCAACCTCTTTGGCACCAGGGACAGGTTTCATGGAGGGCAATTTTTCCGCGGATCTGGGTAGGGGGTGGTTTCCGGATGAAACTGTTCCATCTCAGATCATCAGGCATTAGCTAGATTCTCATACGAAGCACACATTCTAGATCCCTTTCATGCACAGTTCACATAGGGCTGGCACACCTGTGAGAACCTAATGGCTCTGCCGATCTGACAGGAGGCAGAGTTCAGCAGCAATGCTCACTCACTCACCTACTGCTGTGTGACCTGGTTCCTAACAGGCTGTGGACTGGTACTCCGGGGTTGGGGACCCCTGTTCTATGAGGATAGGAAATCCGGTAAAGTAATTCACCCTAAGATGCCATTAAATTACTATGACCTCCTGGGCTCAAGCGATCCTCCCACCTCAGCCTCCCAAGTAGCTAGGACTTCAGGCAGGCACCACCATGCCTGGCTAATGTTTCTGATTTTTAGTGGAGATGAGGTCTCACCACGTTGCCTAGGCTGGTCTGCACCTCCTGAACTCAAGGGACCCTACCTACAGCCTCAGCCTCTCAAAGTGTTGCAATTACAAGTGTGAGCCACAGCATCGGGTTACTTAGTTACTCGTTAGGGCTATTAGTGATATTAAGAAAATATAGCAGGGAGAGATTAATGTATAAGATTTAAAAAGAAAAAGAATAGAACTCATGATAGAATTTCAGATAGCTTTCCTTTTTAGAGATAAGACTTAATGTCAAGCCCTTTGATCCATATTCCATGAATACCATGACCTATATTTTCTCACCCCAAAACTGAGACATACGGGGTGACAAGAGTTCTGGGAGCTACTCCCAAGGGCATGAACCAAATCTGGAAGGTAGAGTTGAGGTTGTGAAGTACTAGAATGTGTGGATAGTCTGATGGTTTGCAAGTAAGTGAGATAGACCATGGGGTCTCTGGACAGCTCCCCAGATGGCTGTGGCCCACAAAGGGAAACACTGTCCCATCCGACTCTGAGAAGTAGGTCTGGGCATCCACTGCTTTCACCGAGGGTCTCTGGGTGACTTTAGGAAAGTCACTAGACCTCTCTAACCCTCTGTTTCTTATCTGCAAAATGGGAAGAGTAAGGGCACCCATCGTGGAGAGCTTCAGGAGGATAAAGGAGATTTGGTACATTGCCTGACACATAGTCGGTGTTCCATCAATGCTCATGATTGGCCAGGGCATTGGTGGCAGAACCACAGCAACCACAGAGACCTCAGGAACATGGATCTGAAGGTCAGAAGGTGAAAATCAGTGTGCTGATATCATCCCTTTTGTCTATGAGGAGGGAATGTCTCCAATTAGGCTCCATTCAGCAGTCCTGGGAGTCCCCTCTCTCTTGGGATGCAAACTGCTTGTGGAGTAGAATCAGGAAGCCATCTTGAAACCTTGGCCAAGCCCCAGACACATGTGGGTCCACCTACCGTCCATCTACCAAGGTCACCGAGTCACTCCTGCCCAGATCCCCTTTCAGGGACTGTCGTGGGCTATAGCCTCAGAGGTCCTTTACAGGGTGGTGGGACCCAGGGCTCAGGGTTTGGCTGCAGACTTTTGGGCAGCTTCACCTTCTTTCTGAAGGCAGCTTAGCATGGCAGTGCCTCTTCTGCTGACAGCCGTGAACCTGCTGCCTGCTCAGTTGGATGGCATCTTGGGAGAGCACTCTGGGCAGGGCTCTCCCTGTGCAGGGCCGGCGGGAAGGAGGTGTGTGCAATATGGTGGGAGGAGCGGGCTGGAGGAGGCTGCAGACACAAATCTGTGCCCCTTCTGGGAAAGCCCCTGAGCTTGCTGGACCCATTTCTGTCCTTCTGAAAGAGGGAGTTGGACTAGATTGGGGCTTTCAACATTGCTGATATTTTGAACAGCAGAATCCTTATCACAGATTAGATGGAAACAAAGAAGTGATACATAAAAATACATTGAAGCAAAACCTCCTGGTTAAACTGGCTTCCCTGCACCCCCAAAGTATTCCCAAGGTGCCTCCACAAAGCCTCAGGGCTCTGAGGGTGTTAGGGAAACCACAGGTGTCCACGGTGCCTGCCGTGCTATGATTTCTTCTGGTTGAAGTGTCACTTCAGAATTCTGATGAATTTCCCCTACTAGGGCTAGTCAGAATTGACTCACTGATGATCAGAAAAGAGAGGACACTCAGAATTAAATTTATTTCTTTGGGTCGGTCTCCTTTGTCTGCACTTTCTGAGAAGGCATTTATGATGCCAGTGTGACTTATAGTTATCCTGGTAGGTACTGAAGCTTGTAAATGCCACCTAATCGCTTTGCTTTGATATTCATTAGTCATTTTACACCTCTAAAGAAAGGAAAGGTGCAGCAGGTTGCCTGCATGTGCGGGAGGGGAGGGGCAGTGTAGGTTTGGACCACAGGGTGGGGGAGCGGATGGGAGGATTTAGGGGGGACTTGGGAAGAGGAAGTTGATGGCCTGGTCACTAATGGTCCTCAGCAGGACAGGCTTCTTTGTCCTTGTCTCCCCTTCTCTTTTGTCTCCTTCTCTCTTCCTGTCTCCCTCATTTCTGGCTTCCCTCTTCTCCTCCTGTAAGATGGAGGTAACATTAGACACGTATTCCTGTAGATGTTGGAGTGTGGAAAGGCAGGTTGGAGGAAATGCAAAGATGAAGGACATAACTTCTTCAAGGACCTCATGGCCAAGTGTGCAAGGGGACCTCGAAGAAGCCCAGTGTGACGAGGATTGAGAGGTGTGCCCAGGATGTGCTGAGAGCAGAGGAAAGCCCCTCCTCTGCACCGGGAAGTCAAGGGCAGGGTGGCAGGCGCTTGGGGTCACGTGAACACACAATTAAGCAGCAAAACACACTCACACAGGGCCTCTCTCACACCCAGCACTGGGTAGATTTTGTGCAGGAAAACTTCTTGAAGGAGACCTGAGGATAGAAATTCTCTGGGAAGGAGATGGGGTAGCTGCCTTACCAGAGGGAGCGGGATTTCTCAGGCACCGCCAACTTCCCACCTCCACACAAGCTGATGAGACTGGTTCAGAAAAGGGGTCTGCCCCCCATGCATAATAATAGCAGTGATCATGAATAATCTATAGCTAATGAGATTAAATTAATAATTATTTTAATTATGACATGTTTTCCTCCTCTCTTCCCCTGCCAGGGCAGGCTTGGTGCTTCCAAGGATTACAGTCATAATGGTAACAGATACACCTTAATTAAAACGTTCCAAAATACCATGGCTGAGTTAAAGTGCTGTGACATGTTGTTTCCCTCTCATTTCGAGCTCTTGCCTATGACGGCGAATGTCTCCCCACCGTCGGCAGCATCTTGGCCATTCAGAGCTGTTGCCCACACAGCATTCAGTGATGTTTCCCAGAATGGCTCTACTCCCCTCGGGGCAGATGGCAGACCCACGGGGTCGGGGCCACTCAGGCCTTTTCCTTCGTGCTGGGCTTTTCACATGGCATCCCTTGCCTGCTTGATGCTGCATCTGCTTCCCATGTGCACAGCTCACTGCTTTGTTCCACTGGCTCTGCCACTGCCCCTTCACCTGCTTCTTCTCAGGCCACGGTAGACCTGAGGAAAGGATTCTCCACTCTGGCTCTGCTGGCACTGTTCCAGAGGTGTGAGCAGACCCTGCCTCAGGTGGCCCTCGAGTCCATCAGCAGCTCCTTCCCTCTGGTCTGAGTTACTGGCCAGGGTGTCCACTTTCTGCCTTCGAGCTGAGGTTCTCCTTCACAGCCCATCCACCTGCAGGGGCTTTCTCACGCGTGGCGCAGGTGTGGGGTCAGGTCTCCATGGATTGTATGGCTTTTCCAAGGTCTGCTCCAGACTGGCGGCCTTTTTATGGTGGCTAGCATTCTCTCATTAACCCAGTCACATATTTTCACTCATTGCTAAACATTTATGAACCATTCTAGGCACTGTGGTTGGTGATGAGCTGCAGAGACAGAAGACACCACCCTATTTTTATAAGCCTTGTGGGCCCATGGAAGAGAATGGAAGACACACAGACAAAGGGAGTCCCAAGCTGAGTGTTCTGATACAGTCAGTTCTGGCTGGTGAGTGAGGAGGATGGGGAGGGACTGTGCATTCCTGTGTACGTGACCCTACACTGAATTATTTTATTTTATTTTATTTTGAGGAAGAGTCTCACTCTGTGGCACAGGCTGGAGTGCAGTGGCACAATCTTAGCTCACTGCAGCCTCCACCTCCTGGGTTCAAGCAGTTCTCCTGCCTCAGTCTCCTGAGTAGCTGGGATTATAGGTGTCCGCCACCACCCCTGGCTAATTTCTGTATTTTTAGTAGAGATGGGGTTTCACATGTTGGCCAGGATGGTCTTGAACTCTTGACCTCAAGTGATTCTGCCTTGGCCTCTCAAAGTGCTAGGATTACAGCTGTAAGCCACCATGCCCAGCACCTACACTGAATTTTGAAACATAAGGAGTTACCCAGGTGATAACCGGGGAAGGTCACACTGAGAAGAGTCACATTCTGGAGGCCTAACAGAGATGACATCCCTGGAACTGCAATAGAGGAGTGTGGCTGGAAGGCAGAACCATGAGAATGAGAGGCCAGCGGTGAGGCTGCAAGTGTGGTTGCAACCAAGACCACAACACATGTTCAAGGCTCAAGTTCATGAATGGGTGAATCAAAGAGTCATGCCCCGGAAAGCAACTAAGTAATATCTGTAACACTTTCATCAAACGTGCTGAGCCTGAGCCCTGCCATACACCAGGCAGGGAGCTAGCCAGTCCTTATTTTCACAGCTGGCTTTCTCACCTAAGTAAATTCAGAGTCGCCCTAACTTTAATTTGGGTTATTTGCATCACAAAGTCACCTTCAAATTGGCACAGAGAGGGAAAAATTAATGCGCACTTCCCCAACATAACATCCCCAAATTTATCTAGACCAGGGTTTAAAAAAATTTATATATTTTTAACCATTATGCCCAAGAAACCAGGCAATCTCACCCAGCTGGAAGCTCTCATGTAAAGAATTCACAAAAATACACACCAAAGCTTCTAGATCTTCCCATGGCCCTTTGGAGCTGCTAGTTCTGGAGACACTGTGAGGGAAATTGCAAGATTTTCTATGAGTTTGAAGGAGGTTTTACTATTTCCTGAGACATTCTTCTGCTACCATCTCTTGCATGCCCAGTTAATTGATTGATAGATTAATTCGTTGATATTTTTCCCCATTGCTTCATTCAACAAATTTACATTACACTCTCCTACGTGCCAGGCATTGTTTTGGATGTTGGGGATATAAAGATAAATGCTCTGAGACCCCATTCTCAGAGCTCTCAGTCCAATGAGAAACTGGAAAAGTCTGCAGGTAGGCACAGGCAAAGAGAGACGGTGAAATGTCTGTGGGAGCACACCCTGGAAGAGATGCCCTTGTGAGATGCAGGCTCCATTGCCAGTGAGGGAGAAAGCCCTCCTAGGCCCCCAGCAGCAGAAGAAAGCATCTAGAAAAGGAAAATAAAGGGCTATAGGCCTATAAAAGATATCCCAGTGCTAGTTAAATGTGAGAGAGAAATCATTTTATTTATGAAAATGTCCAGGGGAAGAAGATGCATAACTTCTTTAAGAATAACTCCTGCCTCTGCTAGTATGTCAATATACTGAGAAGCCTTAAATAATCTGGGCTTGAAGATGGATGTAGGTGGAGAGCTTGGCCTTGTTGCCAACACCGTAAATTGGTAGCACCAAGAGCAGCTTTCTCCTGCCTGTCCCACTTCTGGTCTCTGGCTACCTCTGCACCCAGCTCTGGCCACAGTGAGATGATCTCTCATGTGTGCATTCAATCACCTTCCTTTTCCATTTGGAACATAATTGTCTGCATGCTGTACATAAGAGATATTGATTGCAAATCAGTTTTTGACTGCAAGACATGACTCTGTGGACATGTTTGGGAGGGGAAGGAAGGGAAATAAAATTAGAAAGAGAGTAAGAAAACACCTATGGCCCCCAGTTGCAAACTTCACAAATATTTGAAGCTAACAATGTTTTGGTTGCCTATTTCTTTTTTCTTTTTTTTGTTTTTTTCTAGGAGCTAAACGTCAATATTGCATTTATTGCTGAACAAACTAAAATCATAACAAATGTAATAAAAGGAGAGAGTTCGCTTCAGTTTTCTGCAGAGAATGATTGGCACTTTTGAGCCCTGGATGGGTTGGGCCTTTATCTTAGCTGCGTCAGCTCATAATTAAACAATAAAAGAAGGAATTGTTACTTACTTTGAATATACAGAGTCAGTTTTCTGTAAGGAGGGGTCAGTGTGTATTTTATAAGCTCTGTTGCTGTCCCAGTTCTCTGTAAGGAGGGAAATGTGGGTATTTTATAAACTCTCTTGTCTATGTTAGTGCTGAAAGACTCAGAGATGACATGATAGCTGTCACAAGAAATTTTTGTTTAATAACAATGAACATTAACCACTCAGAGCTCTTTAGGCCCTGAAGAGGAATGGGAAGATGAAGAGGGAGGAGGAAGTAAAAGCAAGAAAATGGTAGGACAGGACGATTTTTTTTTCTGCTCTCAATCTTGTTTTTGTTTGGCTGACTATAGAGAAGCTATGTAGAAGTGTGTGTGTGTGTGTGTGTGTGTGTGTGTGAGAGTGTGTGTGTGTGAGTGTGTGTGTAAGGGAGAGAGGAGAGAGAGAGAAACAGTATTGTAATAATGTATTGAGCATGAGCTGCCTGATCTTCACCAGGTGATAAACTGGCCGACTGTGATCTTGCAGGAAACGCCAACAATCTGATTGTTGTTTCAGGGACTGGAAAGAATCTTGGAAATAGTTAAGGAAGATCATTTTCCAATGAGCCAATATTTTCTCCCAGTGGCTTCTGAGATTAAGATGTGGTATAGGAATTTGCCCCGTCTAGACTTGGAAGAACGAGTCACCTTGGAAGATGAGGCTGACCAGGCCATGGAGTTGCACAGACCCTCTGGGAGCCCAGAGTCTCAAGCCTTGCATCTCATGATCTATCATTTAACAACCTTGTCCAAAGTGTGTGCTGGAGATCACAGGGCTAGGCCACTTCTGCTCCTTGCAAGCTCCAAAGAGGAGGTCTCCTATGTGCCAGAGGAGGATGAGTCTTCAGAGCATCCAGCTGCCTTCTTGTCACCTGGCTCAATCTTACCTTGACACTCCCAAGCATAGACATACCTGATTATTCTAGCCAAACCCAGCCGGGAGATGGGAAGAGACATCTTGTTAGCCAGTTGCTCTGGTAGCCTGCATTGCAAGGGTCTGGCTTTCACACAGTTTCGCTTTAAGTCAGTGCAACTAGCTATCTGTCTTCTTGTCACTTTTCTCTGGCCGCCTGGGTCTCGGCAGAGGCCCTCCTAAGACTGACAGGTTAGCACTGAAGGTATAATCTGCTAGTCAGATTTCACACGGCTGCACAGGGAATAGGTGCCCTTGACAGGTAAGTGAATAAATGTGGGAAGACATTTGCTATTAACTGCAAATGGCAAGCAGCGTCTTAGAAAGCTAGTTAGTGAAACAGGGACGCAAGTGTGAGAGCTGATGCTTATTTTGGCCCCCATTTATCTACCAGCCTCACACTGCCTTCCTCTTGCTTGGACATTCCCTCTTGTGATATCTCCCAAGCCACTGGAGGAGGCCCAAGAAGAAAGCCATGACCCCCATTTGTGTGACTAAGATGTCTTACCAGCGTCAGTCTCTCATCCTCTCCGGTTTCAGCTGCACTGCTTCAGAATGGGACCTCTCCTGGCTTTATCTGTAGTACAGACTATGTGTAAGATCACTGGCAGTGAGCGTTCACGGGCCTTAATTCATGTATTTGCTGATAGCTTGTATCCTGTCCCTGTATTCTCCATGAGAAACCCACAGCCCAGCAGGGAAATTCTTTGAAGCCTAAATGCTTAACCATTTCTTTGGCTGCAGGGAATGCTTGAAAGAAATTAGTTTTAAGTAGGTTTTTTTTTTTAAACAATTTTTATTTTTTATTAGTTTCAAAGCAGTTTTAGGGCAAGCAAAATAATGTCCCTTTCTTCAGTAGATGGATAATGGCGAGAAGTCACCCCCCTCCCCACAGGCTTATTTTGGAAAGGCTCTGGTTGGGAAAATGTTACCTGGTTCTTTGGGGAAGGATGATGGTTTTATGCCTTATGTTTTGGGGTTTTCTGAGTGTCCCCAGGCAACCATCTGTGAGAACATCTTGGCTTGGAGTTTTTCTCACTGTGAACACTTTCTCTGGACTCAGGTGAATTCTCCAGTTGGCAAGGGAGGAAGTGCAGGCTACTCTGACTCATCCTTGAACCGGCTAAGGACAAAGCCTTAGAAAATTTCATCTACGTTAAAGAAGCTTTTATCTGATGTTGAGGAATCTTTGCCACCAGCTGCCGTGGTGAATACAAGTGCAGCCTTATGGCCAACAGTCAGCATTGGGGGATTTTCCGTGAAATCCTTGTTGTTTCTTTACGCATTTTCCTAGTAGGTGAGTTGCGCTCTTGCATATGCTCTTCACACTGTGCGAAGTCAGCTGTGTGTGTGGCAAAGAACTTGACTTGGTTTCTAACTCGTTTTTCACTTTCTTTGCTGTGTCTCGATGAACAGAAGTTCTTAATTGGATTAAAGAAACACATATGGTCACTAAACATATGGTGGGATGTCCAGCCTTATTAATGATCAGGGAAATGCATATTGAGGGCACAAGCGATACCAACCTCACCCACTTGGCTAAGAGTATGGAAGTGTGACAATCTCAGGTGTTGGAGGGAGTGTGGCACTGCAGAAGGTTTTGTACAGTGCTGGTGGGAGGGTGAAATTGTACAGTCACTTTGTCATGATCTCATAAAATTGGACATTTAAATGCTCCATCATCCATCAATCCCACTCTTAGGAAGTCAGGCAAGAGCAACTCTTGCTCACGTATACCAGAAGACACGTATGAGAACGATCATATCAGCACTATTCATATAAAGCAAAACTTGGGGACAATACACATGTTCTCTGACAGGAGACTGCGTCAATATGTTGTGGTGTGCTTATATAATGGAAACCTCAGTCAAAATGAATGAACAGTAGTCCCACACAACAATATGAATTAGTTTTAGTAATAGAATTCGAGTGAAAACAGGTCTCAGAAGAATACATATTGCATGATACCGTGTATACAGTTAAAATAAATCCAAACTGAAAATTCTTCTTTTTTCTCTTTTTAAAAAATATATGTAGCAGTAATAAAACTATTTGAAGAAAGGGAAAGCAAGTCAATGATGAACATAAGAGTCAAGAAAGCGCTTAGTTACTTTGGGCAGAGGAAGAGACAGGAAGCATCACAGATGGATGTCGCTGCTCGAGTTTTCTTGTTTGGTAATTTAAAGAATATTTATTATAGTATTAAAGAAAAATACATAAATGCAACAATAAAAAATCAGAAAGCCAGATTTAAAAAAATGGGCAAAGACTTGAATAGATGTTTCTTCAAAGATGATTTACGAATGGCCAAGAAGCATATGAAAAACTGTTCAACGTCACTAATTATCAGAGAAATACAAATCAAAATGGTAGTGAGGTATCACCTAACATCCGTTAGGATGGCCACTATAGAGAAAAGCCAGAAAACAGCAAATGTTGGTAAGACCGTGGAGAAATTGAAAGCCTTGTGCACTGTTGCTGGTGTTGTAACATGGTGCAACTGCTATGAACTACAGAATGAAGGTTTCTTAAAAAATTGAAAATAGAACTACCATATGATGCAGCGATTCCACTTCTGAGTATACATCCAGAGACACTAAAAGCAGGGTTTGCACACCCATGTTCACAGCCACACTAGTCACAATAAATAGTTAAGAGGTGGAAACAGGCCTGGCGTGGTGGCTCACGCCTGTAATCACAGCACTTTGGGAGAACGAGGCGGGTGGATCACTGGAGGTCAGGAGTTTGAGACCAGTCTGGCCAATATGGTGAAAACCTGCATCTATTAAAAATACAAAAATTAGCTGGGTGTGGTGTCACACACCTGCAGTCCCAGCTACTTAGGAGGCTGAAGCAGGAGGATCACTTGAACCCAGGAGGCAGAGGTTGCAGTGAGTTGAGATCGTGCCATTGCACTCCAGCTTGGGTTACAGAGCTACACTCTGTCTCAAAAAAAAAAAAAAAAAAAAAAACCACACACACGCAAAAAAGGTGGAAACAGCTCAAGTGTTCATCATTGATGAATGGATACACAAAATGTAGTATATACATACAATGGAATATTATTCAGCTTTAAAAAGAAAGGAAATTCTTCCACACGCTACAACATAGATGAACCCTGAGGACATTATGCTAAGTGAAATAAGCCCAGCACAAAAGGAGAAATATTGTATGACTTCACCTCTACGAGGGTCTAAGATAGATTCATTAAAAAAACCAGAAGGTAGAATATTGATTACCAGGGACAGGTGACCCCTCCCTTGGTCTACCCCCTTTGCAACGTGACTCTGCAGCTCTTTCCACCAAAGGGTAGAGACTGTTTTCCCAGCCCTCGGATCTGAGCTGACCTGGTGACTCGCTTTGGACAATAGCCTCTGGTGGAAGTAAGGCTGTGTTGCTTCTGTGCCAAGGCCTCAAGAAGCTTGTGTGCTCCTGCTCAGGCCCTTGGAAACCTGCTGCTACTGTGTGAACGACCCTGCACTCAGGTGATGACAGACGCATGGCCCAGCCACTTCTGTCACCACGGACAACAGCTGGACAGCCACTACACATGTGAGGCCATCCTAGATCAGCCACCTGTTAGGTGACCCTCCAGGTGACTGCAGATGAAGGAGTGAGTGTAGTTAAATTCAGCTGTACCTGGCCCAGGTTAGCAAAACTGCACAGATCATAGAGACATAATCGATAAGTAATGCTTATGGCTTTTAAGTCATTTGCCATTGTTTATTATACAGTGATAGCTAACTGATACCCTGAGTATAATTGAGAAAAATCTGTACGAAAGTGCGTAATTGTCTTCAGGGAGCTTACTAGACTAACACACACAAAACAATTTGAGAACAATAAAAGACAGTGTAAAATCAAATGTAAAATTATGTGACCCACTGTAATGTGGGCCTGCAGCATGGCCACTGAAGAGCACCTCACTGCATGGCAACTCCGCTGGGGTTCCACACCCACTAAATCATCCTAAGAAGGGCAGTAAGTTTAGGGAAACAGAAAGATTGGCTTGATACTAGTAGAAAAATCAGATCTTTGCTTCAGCTGATGTTTTTGGTTTTGAGTGTGGTTGGAACTCAAGGTGAAGAGCAAAGTCATAGGGCCATGAGAGAAGACTGTTTGCAGGCTGTGGTCAGAAGATGGGGTGACTGTGGTGTGTTACAGAAAGTCATAACATGAAAAACTGCCAATCAGGAGATAAAGAATGCATTTGAAAGTCAACAAGGAGAGAAAGAGGCTCTGCTGGCATGCCACAAAGGCATGCAAGTCATGGCAGGGGAACATGTAAGTGTGTTACAGCTGTATGCACCTGCATGTGAGCACACACGCACACACACAGTCAGAGGAGGCCTTAAATCAGACTGTTTCCAAAGGGAAAATCTCATTTGTCCACCAGTGATAGCCTTCATCATTAACCTAAGTTGAGGTAGGATTTCCTTCTAGTGATAAAGACATATCTGGCAGCAGAGAAAAAGTGAGTGGAAATGGACACATTTCCAACTATGCTCTGGCCTGGGCTGCAGCCCCACTCCGCTGAACACCTAGATTCACCTTTCTAAAACCCAGGATTCTGCGGGCTCAACCTCCTAGTCCTTGCCCTTTCCCCAGATCCCACCCCTGTCTGCCCACCTTGTCTTCTCCCACCCTCGAAACTTAAGCGGGCAGTCTGGGCAGGCCAAGTAGAGGAAGGAGCTGGGGCGAAGGCAGCCACAGGTCGAAGAGGTGGAGGGAAGCGGCCCAGCTCACAGTCACATTAGGACAACTTGGAAGTTGAATTGGCAAGTTGCAGAAGGAAATGGGAGCATGGGCTCCATCCCTAAGGGAGCCACATTCATTTTTTTTTTTTTTTCCTTTCAAAGTCCTCAGGCAGTAAAAGAAAATTGCAGGGATGGGGAAATAATGAAAAAGGCTCTTTGTTTTCCCCCCGTCCGAACTCCTAGCTCATCAAACCTTGGAAACGCTCACTGCAAATGGCTGTTCTTGTTTTATTGCTTATTTATGGGAATCTATTTAAAGTGAATTGCACTTTTCCATTGTATCCTAGTGAGTGTGTGCCGGAGTTGTGTCTCCCCTGGCTGTGGGGCTGTCTGGACTGGGGATTCTGTCTGATTGTGTCAGCATCACGCTCCATGACATTTAAAAGTGGAGAAGGAAAATACTGCAGAGGAAGCAGGGCAAGCGTGGAGAATGATTGCTCAGGCCTCTGTCAGCTCCAGGAGGGTGCGGGGAATGCTGTTCTAGGGCAGGTCTGGGGGTGCTGACCAGGCCTTCACACAAAGAGGAATCTGCGCTTGTGGATGAATGAATGGCGGTGACAAATCAAGCTTTAATCTGGCTCTGCTGTAAGCATTGTGACCTTAGGGCAATTACTGACTTCTATGAGCCACCTTCATTGTTTTTAAAACTCTACAGAGAGGTGAATACTGGGCTGTTGTTAATAATAATGATGGAATTTATTATATATATGAGAGTGCTTATTTAGTATCAGATAGATGTTCACTAAATGTAAAACTACCTTATAAGGGCGGCTGGAATGCGGGCTACAAGAGACAGGTAAGTCTCCAGCCTATCCTCATTTTCTTAACCCATGCCTTTCGACTCAAAAAGGACGAAGTCTCCCTCACTCCTTTGCTTTGATTGGGAGATGAGATGCAAGGCTTACTGCCTAGAATGCTCTACAGCAGGGTTCAGCGGTAACTAAAGCATTATGGGAACCCATTCCCCACCCCCGTCTGTCCACGAGCCATCTACGAGCCATCTATGACAGCTTTCCTGCTGCAGTGGCAGAGCGGGGTAGGTGTGAAACAGATCGTGGGGCCCACAAAGCCCAAAGTATTTACTTTTCGGCCCTTTATAGAAAAAGTTTGCCAATCCCGGCTCTAATTCACTGGTATTTCGGGGTTCCCTTGTCTGTGTGATCAGAAGGTCTGAGCCTCAGAGAAAGGAATCAGCAACTTGTCCAAGATCACCAAGTTAGTGTCTGAGTTAGAACTGCTGTCATGTTTCCTGATTCCTGGCCCAGCGCTTTTCCACTGTTTAACCATACGATTTCACAGAGATCCCCCACGCCACTGGGATTAGCGTTACAAAAAAAAAGAAAGAAAAAAAAAAGCTCTAAGTCACGTGGTACCAGAGCTCCATTTGATTGGTAAATTTGCCACTAGCCCCTCCCACATTTCCCAAGGCTCCACCTTCTATACCCTTGCTCACCTCACTGCTGTCTCCCCAGGCTCAGCAAATACTTCTAGAGACACCGATGTGTCCTTGCCCTGAAATCTTTGTGAGGCAGCTGCGTTGACCCCTACTCTGGGATGACAAGGGCAATTCCTTGGTGAAGGGCCAGCTGTCTGTGGCTGGCTGCCGGCCTGTGAGCTTCCCTGTCTCGGGAGCTCTGCTGTATTGCAAGAGGGAGCTGGGACAGAGCTCTGAGGGGGAGGAGGCAAGCAGGGGGAATTTGATTCCCAGAGAATCTTCCTTTTCCCATGAAGACAAGCAAGCTGATGGCTGGTATAGAGCCACAGCCCTGGAAAACTTTATTTTTAAATTTATTTTTGGTGAGGAAGGAGTGGGGTTAGCTTTTATTCATGGCAACCTCCCCAATTCCCTGGCACTGCTGCCTCCTCAGATGCTTTGCTAAGAAAGCCTGGATGGGCCAAGAGAGGTGGCTCACACCTGTAATCCCAGCACTTTGGGAGGTCGAGGCAGGTGGATCACCTGAGGTCAGGAGTTCCAGACCAGCCTGGTCAATATGGTGAAACCCATCTCTACTAAAAATACAAAAAAATTAGCTGGGTGTGGTGGTGTGTGCCTGTAGTCCCAGGTACTCTGGAGGCCGAGGCATGAGAATCACTTGAACCTGGGCGGTGGAGGTCGCAGTGAGCCAAGATTGTGCTACTACACTCCAGCCTGGGTGACAGAGTGAGACTCTGTCTCAATTAAAAAAAAAAAAAGAAAAAAAAAGAAAGCCTGGATGGCCTAATGCTTCCTTCTTGATTAATTTACCCTTCTCCCTTTCTCTGAACTTTCTCTTCCTTCTTGATTCCCTAGTGTGGTAATGGAGACATCATGCATCCAATATCTTACGCTGTAACTTCCAAGTTGCCCTAAACTCCTGCCTTGCCCCCAACCCCAGCCTCCGATCAGATACCACATGTAGCCTGCAAACTCCCACAGCTTTACTCAGGCAAGTGGCCTCTTGCCTCAACTTCTGGCCCCACCATCCAACCCCATCTCCTAGTCTCCAGGCAGCTCCTCGCCTCCGCCATCCTCCACATGATCCCCAAACATTACTGATCAACACACCACAGCTGAAATCCAAAGGGGCGCCACGGTACTGACAGGGTGACTCAAGCCATGTTGCATGGCTCATAAGGCCCTTGGTGAATTGACATCAGGCTCCCTCTCCCCTGAAGCCACACCGTCTTCCTGCAGGCACGGCCAGTGGACACACAGAACACCCTCATTGTCCAAACACACTGGGGCTCTCTGCGGACAAAGGTGGGAGCTAGACTTTGGAATGAAATTGACCAGGGCTTAGATCCAGACACTACTCTACCATTTGCTTTCCGGGCAGATCCTCCCTTCCTGAGCCTCAGTTTCTTGATCTGTATTAATGGATACTCCCTAAGAACTGTCCTGAGGATTAAGTGGTATAATGCACTTAAACGGGACAAAAATTGCACTAAATAAGTGTCATCTCCTTACTTTCCAGCCTCTACCTGCACAAACCCACTGTTTCCTTTGTCCAGGATGCTCTGCCCTGTGTCTCTGCCTCCTCTGGGCTGGGGCTCAGCATGTTCCCCTCAGTCTCTTTGCAAATGAAGGCTTAGTCACTTCCTCCTCTGGTCCCCCAGACCTGTGTTCACCTGGCTCACAGCCCTCCTTAATTACAATTGTAATTGTTTATGTGCTTGTTTATGCAGAAGATGACAGGACTACAAGAAGGCAGGACTTCCTCTATTGCCCTAGGCCCTGGGGCAAATGGCAGCACAGGGTGGGCACGTAGTCTCTGACTTGGGCAAGCCACGCAACCTCTAGGAACCTGTTTTCTTATCTAGAACACGAGGGTAATGGTTCCCATTTGCCAAGGCTTTTCCCACGGACCCTGACTCAGAGGAGACATTCAATGAATGTTGGTTCTACTCCACTTTTCTGGTGCTAAGTCCTGCGACTATGACACAACTGATGCTCAGTGGCTCTTTGTTGAATGAATGAATACATGAATAGTGATTAGAGATGCGGCCTTTAGGTCCAAAAGAGATCAGGAGATTTAGACCAACCCTAACAACCTGAACTCAGGCATAAGTGGCTCTTTCCTCCCTGTCCAAACCACAGATCCTAAATGCTCATCCAGCCTCACTTGCCGGGGACTCAGCTTCTCCTGGGGCCTCTGGGTGGGTCCCATGATTGCTCTGATCACCTCCCTCTTATTGGATATGAATCAATTCCGACACAGGCTACAAACAAGCAGCCCTGCTCTTGACAGGCATTTGAGGATCTTTGTTGGGGATGAGGGGAGTGGGAGGAAGGGAGAGTGAAGGAAGAAGAGAGGGAAAGTGATGAGCAGAGAGTGCGCGGGGAGGCTCAGAGACTGAGAAAGTGCCAGTAAGCGAAGATGGCAATGCTGGCGAAGTCTGAACAAATGCAAAGTCAAGCACAATAATAATTTGGGCAAAATGGCAAATGGCACAGCTGAGGAGGAAATAGCATTGTGAATGTAAAAACTCCTAAATGGAGCGCAGATGGGAGGGAAAAGTGTAATCTTCTGGAAAAGCCTCTAATTGTCTGCCCACACTAATAATTTCAGCAAACGCTCCCTCTCTCCCTCCTGCGTATAATTACACCGTTCCATCTGTCTATCAGCAGGTTTTTTACTGTGCCTTACTGCTACCACGTTCTCATGCTCCCGGAGAGATGAGGGGTTTTTGAAGATTTAAGAATCCTTCTGACACATATTCTGAAGAAAAGACACTCAGGAGAGACAAATCCCTTTCCCAGGCCTGCTAAGACTCTATTTTAAAAAGTCTTATAATCTCTCCAAATGCTATTATGGAGTCCAAAGGAGGCAGGGCCTCATGGTCCCTCTACCCTGGGTGTTCTCATCTGGCTGCTTGTCTTAGTAGCTCAGCTCTGGAGAGACCACAGGTCAGGGGCTGCAGAGAGAAAGGGGCTGGTGGAGACACTGGCCTGTGTGTTCCGCAGGTAGCAGGCCATGAGAGCACCTGCTCAAGGCTATCCCTTTAGAGTGTCTTAGGTGTCAAGGCCAGGGTTCTGCTGCGTGAGGAGGAAAAGGAATGCAAATGGAAGAGGAGAAGCGAGTGGGAGTGGTGGGGGAGTGTCCGTGGCCATGCATTAGCTCAGCTCAGCTGGCCTGGGGAGTGCTGCCCAGCGCCCACGTCCAGGGCTCCGAGTGACTCCAACTGCCATTGGCTTCTCTCCCCGCTCTGGCAGCGAGTCCCAGAGAAGACAGGTGGCCTCGTGCAGAGAGCCCAGTAGGAAAGGCGCCAGGTTTCCCGCCCAAGTCACTGCCCTTCATGCAGGAGGTACAGAGCTTCCCATTTGCTTGCTCCATGGGCAGGATCTTCGATCTTAGAGGGCTGGGAGGTGCCTGCAGGTTCTGCATCAGTAAGTTTTCTTTTCATGTGAAAAATCACACCCCAGCTCTTCTCCCTGTCCTTTCCAATAAGTGAGTCATAACTAGCTTCTGGGAGGGGTGCCAGGAGAGAGGCAGGACAGGTCAAAAAGGGGAATGAAATCCAATGCCGCTGAGGCTCTTGAAAGCTGAGAGGTGTAGTGGTGACCCTGGGTGCCACGAAGGGTGACCTATTCACTAGATGTGGACTGGGCCAAGGAAACGTCACACATAGGCGATTATGACAGAGCCAGAGCCCCTCCACCCAGCTTGTCCTCACACAGCCTGATATCACAACTGCATCTTCCCCAGAATTGCAGAGCGGATGGGGAGAAGAGTTGATTCACATCACAATTCATTAGACAAATATTGATAGTGTTCCCACAAGGTGCAGTGAAAGCAGAATACAACACGTTTCCAGTTCTCCAGGGCAGCAACCTCTAATAGAAATATAACACAAGCTGGAGCTGCAACTTTAAATTTTCTAGTAGCCACATTCAACAAGTAAACAGAAATGTGAAATTTATTTGAATAGTATGTTTTATTTTGGCTAATATTTGCAAAATATTATTAATTCAATATATTATCATTATAATAGTATTTGTTATCTATTTTTACCTTTATTTAGGTAATAAATCTTCAAAATCTGATATATATTTATATTTCCAGCATACCTCAGTTTGAGCTGGCCATCCTTCAAGTGCTCAGCGCCAATGTGGCTAGTGATGAGTGTATTAGATGGTATAGATATAGGGCTTATTAAGGAGAAAATAATTGCATGTGTAATTATAATATGTACATTATTATTATTATAGTTCAAGCCTGGAAAGTAATTTGCTAAACACTTTCATATACATTATCTGTGATCTCAGCAATTTTGTGAGATGATTAGTTGTTGATATTTTTTACCAGATAAATAAAAATGAGGCCAGGCATGGTGGCTCACGTGTGTAATCTCAGCACTTCTGGAGGCTAAGGCGGGAGGAT
This sequence comes from Cacajao melanocephalus, assembly GCA_963573385.1. Taxonomy (NCBI): domain Eukaryota; kingdom Metazoa; phylum Chordata; class Mammalia; order Primates; family Pitheciidae; genus Cacajao; species Cacajao melanocephalus. The sequence goes on along the minus strand of CAUYLG010045536.1, from coordinate 187,470 downwards.
GGCTTGAGTTCAGGGGTTTGAGACCAGCCCGAGCAACAAAGTGAGACCCCCATCTTTACAAAAAATAATTAATTGAGCGTAGTGGCTCATACCTGTGGTCCCAGCTACATGGGAGGCTGAGGCAGGAGGACGGCTTGATCCCAGGAGGTGGAGGCTGCAGTGAACTGTTTGTGCTGCTGCACACCAGCTTAGGTGACAGAGTGAGACCCTGTCCCCCCTCCCAAAAAAAAGAGGTTCAGAGAACTGAAGTGACTTCTGATTTCAGAGAATTAACTTGACATCCTTATTTCCTACATTCTGAAACACATACAGGCACACACACATTTTTCTGTGTGATTCAATATGGCGCATTGGAAGAGGCAGCATACCACCTTATTTTCCCCTTCATTACAGCTGCTTTCTTCTTAAGAATCCTCTGAAGAACAGGACTGGAAAACTACGTGAGGTCAGCACACTGTGTTCCACATACGATTATTAGGTTGGTGCAAAAGTAATTGAAGTTTTTGCAATGACTTTTAATGGCAAAGCTGCAATTACTTTTGCACTAACCTAATATCTCCCTTTACTAACCTCTGATGCTGTTCCCAGATCAGCTGAGGCTCCACCTTTGGCCAATCCTCTGCCTCCTAGCCTTTCTGGTGGACCCCATTCTCAGAAGACTGGGGAGCGGATCTCAGGAAGCAGCCGGGGCTCTGGGGAGCCCAGCCATTGTCTTTTCTGTGAGACTCATCCTGCTACTCAGCAGGTGAAACCTCTCCTCCTGCCATGCCCTCCCTGCCCCACAATGTGCAACAGATCTGACTTCGAGGTGGGCAAATCTTTCTCTGAGATCTTTTTTACAGGCATGGCATTCACCCCCCACACCCTCCTCAGCAGTCTTGGGCTAATGAGCTCAGCTCCTTTAAGCTCAGTTCCTTTAAACCCAGCTCCTGCCTCAGCCCTTCTCAGAAACTTTTATCTGGCCATGTAGACAAAGCCAGAATTAAGGCCTCCAGATTTATTTCACTTAACGAGAACCCACAAAGCCAGCCCAGCAGCCCATTCATCCCAAAATAGCTTCTGAAAGCCTGAACATACGTCAGTGTGTCTTTGCAGAAACCACACTGCATTGTCATGAAAGGGCCATTTGAACACGGTAGCTACAATGAAATTATCTCAATGCATTTCAATCACTTTGCAACATCAAGGTTCATTTCTCACTAACAGTCTCTTTGACAATCAATGAATTGCACGGTTGGTGTGTGTATGTGTGTGTGCATGTGTGTGACACCCCTTCATGATGAATTCCTAGATATACCAATGTCCCAAGTGATTGGTCTTTGCATCCATCTCTCAGCATAAATCCCCAGCATCAGCGTGACATGTTGAGAAGCGCTGAGCCCCCTGGATTCTCTCAGTCTTGGTGAGAGAGGGAATGGGGACTGTGTTCATGCTGTTACAAAAGGACATCTAAGAGGAACAGCAGGGAGGAAGCTGGGCAGAAACGCTCTGAATCAATGGCTCTTTCTTCTTGGTGGCTTGGACCTTGCAATCTGTCAGCCTGTGTCCCATCATCAAGAAACTGAAGAATCCTTGCAAAGTCATTGAGTTGGGTACATTTCAAAGTAGATTCTTTTCTGTTCTGCTTAGAACCTCTCACGGCATGCTACAGAGAAAAGAGGAGCAGAGACCTACAGAACTCCATTCACCAGAGAAGGGAGTGAGGAGGTCAGAGGGTGGAGGAGTCCGGCTGGGACTTCCCAGGGGAGCACCTGGGCGGATTCCTGGAGCCATTCTCAACCTGAGGAGAAGCCCTGCACCTATTGTTTGCTAGAAGAGTTTGGACAAATCCTTCTCTGCCCTATACCTTAGGTTTTCCATCTATAAAGTGGGAAGGCAAACATCCTATGGAGGTGCCATAAGAGATTCTTAGGGTGTGCCTTAAAGTTTCTTTAGGTGCTAGTCAAGACATGGGGTCTAGATTTGTCATTAACTTGCTGTGCGGTCTTGGGCAAGTTATTCAACATTTGTTAGGTCTCCTTTCTTTCTTTATAACAGGGTAATAACCTACCTCCCTATTTAACTTGTAAGTAGAGCTGTGAGAGTGGCCCTGGAGCCAAAGATATGTGACGGTCAACCTGAGCTCTGCCCCATCCTCTTGGGAAGTCTGCTAAGGTCTCTGTCTCCCGTCCAAATCTTTATCTGCAAACGAGGGCAAAACATCTCTACCTTGTAGACTTGTTGTGAGGATTTAATGACAATGCACGTAAAACACCTAGCAGGGGCCTGTCACACAGAATGTACCCTATTGATGGTAGCTGCAGGTATATTATAAGGTTGTACTGAAAAACAAATGAAAGAAAGCAATCTGTCCTTGAAACATGCACAGAACTCCACAAATCTATGACATCATGCTGATTACAATCATTGTCGCAAATGTCACATCTTCATGTGAAGTCGAGATGAGCATTAGCCATACTGTTCCCGTTACTCAATATCTGGGTGCTCCAATGACAGAACCTCCCCTGAGATGCTGATGTCCCGGAGATGTGGAGGAGGGCATATCTGCCCACGCTTGGCTTTCACCAGCTTCCTCTCACCGTGGAGCCCTAAGGCCTCAGCAGACTTGCTGACTTCTTTTCAGAGCAAAGCACAGCAAAACAAAACACACAGCCGAATGGAAAACACTTGTGCTCTAGAAAGGCCAGCAGATTCCCTGTCTCATCCCACCCTGCATGGACATGGCCCTCTCTGCCCAGTCACCTCCTGATGCACCCCACCGTATCTCTGATCACACTTTAAATGGACACCCTAGGAGGCTGAAGCTTTGCAGAGAGAGTGTGTGTCTGATCTCACAAGGAGACCTCTGGTCCCCTGAAGGAAGACCAACGGGACTGGGTGCCATCCTGTGCCCAAGTTGTTCCCAGGAGGAGAAAGCCTCTAGGAGGGGAACAAGCCCCCATTCTGCCTCCATTCATTGCAAGATCAGCCAGCTGCAGGCTTTCTTCTGACTGGGCCTCTGAGGGCAACTGTTGCTTTTTCCTCTTGAGGAGTCTTTTTGTTTCAGAGTGGCAGGGAGGACGTTTATGGTGAGTGTGGACCTAAATGAGAAGGGTGAGTAGTAGATGGGTATTCTCGGGGCTACGAATTCTGGTTGGGTGGGGGTGGCTCGGTTGGGGTAGGAGGCACTGTACAGAGCCAGGAGGCCTGGATTCCTTCCAGCTGTGCTGCTTCCTGCCGTTTGCTCCATCTGACCTACTTCACAGGCTGGGCTGCCATGGGCGGCTGCTACAGGCTGGGCACTGCGCAAGGCTAAGGCTTGCCATGTGCATGGTCTGTGGATGAATGGTGCTCCTGAGAGCTGTTCTCTGCAGCCGCTTTGCTCATGGGGCCCTTGTGAGCAGCAAACAGAATCATCATCATCTTCATCACCATCAGCAGGGCAGCAACTTTACCAATGACTGATCAGGTGTTAGGTGCCAGGCTCTGTGTTAAGTGCTTTACATTTTATGCTCCCCTGCACCCTATAACAGGTAAGTACTGTTATTATCTCACCCGCATCTTATAAGTGAGAAGACTGAGGCCAGAGGGATTAAGTGATCTGTCAGAGGTCGTTCAGATTGGGAGTGATGGGACTGCAATTCCCATCAGGTCAGCTGGGCTAGCTGACTCCCAAGTTCACACTTAGTCTTCATTCATGATAGAAAAGAGATGTCTGTTTTCCTGAGGCCATGGACAGGGGAGGCAGGACTCCTAAGCCTGAGCTCTCTGACTGACTGGGCCAGTGCTTCTGTGCCAGAAACCCTGTCTCAGAAGGCAGGAAAGAGAATGCGGAGCCCTTGCAGAATGTGGCTGAATCCTTCTCTCTTGGCTCTGTCATCCTTGTGTTGGGACTCTCCCCCAACACAGGCTGTGAGTCTCACTCAGTGGCCAGTGCTGGCAGCGGTAATGCTGGGGACATCTGCATTCCTTGAGTCCTTCCCCTTTCTCAGAAAGAAAGAAGAAATGGAATTGTCTGTCAGATTGCTTGAACTCACTCTCTGGAATCACTGAGTCCATCTTTTCAGAGATGTTGCTACCAGAATCATTCCCTGCTCTCTCTTACTTATATACACTCACACAGTTAGATTATAACTATATTCACAAATAGACACACGTTACAACTTGAACTTAGCACTTGCTGTTGCTATGCATGCCCAGAAGGCTGTCACACAGTCCTGCACACATCCACACATTTGCACATGCCTATACAGCTGAGCAACATGGATTTACACAGCACACACATTTGCAGACATATCTGTTCATGTGCATGCATGTGCACAGCTGTTCCACTTAACTGCAGAATCAGGTATGCACAGCAGCACAGAACAACAGCCGGTAGGGGGCGTGTTTGTTGGGGCGTGGCAGTGCAGGAAGGGGAGGTGGGGTGTGGCCGGGAAGAATTGAGTACTAGCAGAACAGAGGCTTGCGAAGGACTGCAGCAACCAGCCCCAGCTGACTGTAGGGGCTCACAGTCTTGTCACTTAGACGATCTGTCTGAGAGACCTTGGTGGAGTGCAGCTTCAGCTTCGGGGGCACAGCTCTTCAGGGTTTTTCTCTAGGAGGCTGTCCTATTTGTGTTGTGTGTCCCTGCACACCTGCGTATCTGGCTCAGTCTGACTCTCCATACACAGGCAGGGCTCTATTTTTGGATGTCTTGGTTCTCATGAGTTGTGGCTAAGTGGGGAAGTCTGAGTCTCTCCTGATGCCCAGGCTTCCAGATGGCTCCTGGCTGTCTGCGTTAGCAGGTCACTTTTGGCCTCGCTACCTACACCAGTCCAAGGGCTTGACACAGGAACTACATCAGAATTGGTGACAAAACAAGCTGGGGGGCTCCTAAAGGAAGATACTGGGATTCTCAATAGGCCATCACCCAAAAGGAAGCAGTATTCTCCTCCTCCAACCATGCCATGGAATGAAAGCCTCTACCCTTTATGTCTGGCCAGCTTGCTAAAAACGATCAGTCAGCTCTAGGCAGCTCCAGAGCTGTATAATTGGAGTGGGAGGACTCTTGGGTCAAAACTGTATTTGTGGGTGGTAAATTTATAGCTTTCCCACTGAATATAGCTTTTTATGGCTCAATACATACATTTGGTTTTCTTAAAAAGATGTTTTCTTAATTCAAAAGATGTACACATTTATAGTAAGAATACAAACAGTACAAAGATGTCAGTCTTTTTCCACTGGTGCCAAAATTATAAAGAGTTTATTTGCATCATTCTGCAATTTTTATATATATCTTTGCGATATGGTACGGATGCTGGTTCCCTTCAAATCTCATGTTGAAATGTGATCCCCAGTCTTGGAGGTGGGGCCTGGTGAGAGGTGACTGGATTATGAGGGCAGATCCCTTAGGAATGGTTTGGCACTAATCCCTTGGTGATAAGTGAGTTCTTGCTCAGTTAGTTCACATAAGATCTGGTTGTTTAAAAGTCTGGGACCTCTCCTTTCTGCTTTCTTGCACCTTTTCTTCCCATGTGATGTGCCTGCTCCTGCTTTGCTTTCTGCCATGATTGGAAACTTCTTGAGGCCTCACCAGAAGCTGAGAAGATACTGACACCATGCTTCCTGTGTAGCCTGCAGAAACGTGAGCCAATTAAACCTCTTTTCTTTATAAATTACCAGCCTCAGGTATTTCTTTATAGTAATGCAAGAATGGTCTTAACACTATGTATGTGCAAGTGTATATGCATATGTAATGTATAGCCATGCGTATGTGCATAAATGGAAAACGTACTGTGGTAACTTACAGATGGCCACAAACACTTAGCCGCTCCTCCCATAAAGAGGTGGAGTCTACCTCCCCTATTTTAGAACTGCCACGGCATTATGACTTGCCTTGATTACCAAAATGTGACGGAAGTATTGCTGTGTAACTTCTGGGAAAAACTTTAAGAGATTTGCTGTTTCTGCTTGCAGGCACTTAGAATGCTCCTTTTCAGAATGTGCCTACTATGCTGTGAGAAGTCTACCCAACATGGAGGAAAACGGAGGCAGTGGCCAACAACATAAGCCAAGCTCCTAGTCAACAGCCAGTGCTGATGACCAGCCACGTGAATGAACCACTAGGGCCTTCTAGCCCAGTCAAACCTTCAGCTGACTGCAGGCCCCGATGTCACCATATGGAGCAGGTGAACCATTGAACTGAGCATTGTCACACCACAGAACCATGAAAGATAGTACATGGTGGGTTTTATTTTCAGTGGCTGTATTTTGGGGTGGTTTGTTACATAGAAATAGAGAACTGAAATTTAAATATTTATTTGATTCATTTAAATAAATATCCAGTAATTTGCTGGTTGGCTGTATCGTTTTCTTTCTAATTAATGCCATACTTAATGTGCATAGGTAAATGTACAGATATGTATATAATGAAAAGTGTACTGGGCATGCAAATATCCTTTAAGTACGTTTAGGTTTTTCTCTAGTTATTTGCAAAAATGCAGCAATAGACATCCTGTGTGTGGATATTTGTTCACATGTATAAATATGTATCTCTAGGTTAAATTTTTGATAGATACTGCCAAAATTTTTGGCATAAGTTGGATAAATTTTTGACAGATATTGCCAAATTATCTTCCAGAGGGACCATGCCACCAGTGGTAGGAATGTGCCTGATTCCCTACCTCCTTGTACATGGGGCATGGAGATATGCTCAAACTTTTCATCTTTCCTTGTCTAATACAGTTGAAAAAATTGTTTATTTGGCTTTTCTTCAATGACGATTGAAGTGGCTCATCTTTTGATATGTTTATAAGCTATATTTTTCTTTTTCTGTAAACGTCTTTTGCCCATTTTTCCACTGGTTCTTAAGAGCTTTTTTCTTTATTGGATTTTAATAATTCTTTTTCGTTTTTGAATTGTAAGAACTCTCAGATGACAAGTGAAATAAATTAGCTCTTTATCACTTATTTGTGCTATCAATTTTTTTTTCCCACAGATTATTTTTTGACTTTTTTTTTTAAGACCAGGGTCTCACTCTGTCACTCAGGCTGGAGTGCAACAGTGTAATCATAGCTCTCTGTAATCTCAACCGCCTAACCTCAAGCAATCCCCTTGGCTCAGCCTCTCCAGCAGCTGGGACTATAGGTGCATGCCACCACATTTGGCTAATTTTTAAACTTTTTGTAGAGACTGGGGCCTTGCCCAGGCTGGTCTTGAACTCCTGGCCTCAGGTGATCCTCCTGCCTCAGCCTCTCAAAATGTTTGGATTGCAGACATGAGACACCTCACCGATGGCTTTCTTCTTCTTCTTTTTTTTTTTTTTTTTGCTTTTGATGATGCATACACTCACACAGGTATACATGTGACACACTTTATTTTTGTCTGATTTTATGGTTTTGTCTTTCATCCAGGTGGAATTTGTCTTGCTACAAGGGGTGAAGAAGGAATCTTGTCTAATTTTTTCTCCACAAATGTCTAGCCAGTTGCCCACAGCCTTCACTGATACTCGATCTATCCCCACCTGCTTCGAAACGCTACTTGGTCATGTACTGTCTGCCTGGATATATATTTGGGCCTTTGTCTATACTCTATATCAGTCCATTGCTTTCTTTGTTCATACGCCAATACTGAAGGGCTGCTTCTTAGCCTTTCCAGCCTGCGTTTCCTCTGAGACTGCAGTTTGCTCTTGGAGCCAGGGGCTAAGGTACTCAGCTTATACCGCCAGTCCCCGATAGAATGCTTCCATTTAAATTCTAATCTAACTCATTCTTTTCCCCCTGTGGATTCTTCTCAGCCCTTTTTTTAGAAGGTCTCCTTTCCCTGGGTCATTTCTCCCAGACAAGAAAAATTTCTTCCCATAATGGCTCTTAAGTGTTTCCTCTTAGTCATTGTAATGAGCTTTTTTGGCTTTCCTAGGAACCCTTCCACTCTGGGCCAAAACTTCACCCTTCTTGCTTCCTCTGAGAAAGCAGTTCTCTTTTTCTGTGCCATCCCCATGTAGTAATTCTCTTGCCTGTTTGCTGGCTTGCAGTACTACATGGGGTAGTGGGGTCAAGTCAGTGGAGTGTGAAATAGGCAACTGACGATACTCTCTTCCCCATCCCTGAACCAGGTGACAATCTCTATAGGTCCCAGAGTACCCATGCGCCATTTGATCAGAAAGAAACACACCAAAAAACACCAAATCTTCCTTTTCCACTGACTTTTCCCAAGTGAAAGGACTCCCTTGTCAGGGAGTCAGAAATATTCATGTTATCTGAAAACTCATCTGCCTGAGCTGCTGCTTTTTCCTAGCAGTTTACAGTGTTATATTGCTACCAAAATGGGCAAAATGAGGATGTGAAGCCAAGCATCTGAGAAGGCTCAGAAAGTCTGAATAAGCAATACTGGAATAACAATGTCCTCCTCACCAAGGGCGTTTAGCCGGAAAAGTGCTCCTGCTTAGGAATTCTATTTGTTTTTCTCTTGGAAAATGGGGGAGTAGACCTGTAATTCAGCCGTGAATACCCTATTTTCTTTGTTAAAAGGTACAACTGGAGGGGAAGGCTGGAAATAGAGTCCTTTATCTCAGGTCTCAAACCCTGGCCCGGGGCACACAAGACCAGGAGTCATCACCATCAGTAACAACAGCTTAATTAACAAGCTGCAGTTTCCACGTGGGCTCCAGCAGTGGGGAAGGAAGGAGGCGTGTGGCTCAATGTCCAGGAGAGGCACCAGCGAACTTGAGAGTCAAGAGCGGCGCTCCCACCTGGGCACTCCTTGCTGATGGACCCGGAGCTCTTCTCCCATTTCTCCGGGGCCTTCAGGGCCCTCATGGCACCTTCTGCGTGACCTCTGCAGAGTTCACCAACCTTCCTCCCTCTGTTCTCCAGCTCCTGTTTCTGTCAAATGCACCAGTCACCACTAAGCCAGGTCTGAGGCCATGGGATCAGCTATGATCTCTCCTTTCCTTTTTCATTATCCTCTCCTCATATCCAAACTGTCATTAGACTTAATGTTTCCTCCTTCAGGGTGTTTCTTGAATTAGTTTCTTCTCTATCCCACTGTTAACTGTCCTGATCTGTGCTAATCCCACAGTTTCTGCCCCCACACCAGGACAGTCTGTGTTTTCAAAGCCAGGTGGATCTTTCTAGAACACTAAGCTCAGCGTATCCTTCCTGATCAACACAGAAGGACAGCAGAGCCTACACTGTGCTGTGCCACTGTGTTACACTTTGTGCTTGGTTTATTTAATACCGTCAACGGCCATATAAAGTGCGTTTGATCATCCTTAAGCAAATAGTTCAAGAAATTATTAGGTCAATTTCAAGTCCTTTTCCTGGCATTCAAAACTCTCCCCAAAATATGGCTCTGCCTTGACTAGTTGGCTTTATCATCTCCTCTATCCCAAGATGACCTTTGGGGTTCCAATCAGTCCTATCTCTTCCCTGGGAGGAGGAATGGAGGGGCAGCATCCCTGGGCAGAAGATGCAGCCAAGGAGGAAAGACAGTGTTCACTTTCACTCAAGAAAAATCTGTGGTCTACACAAATCAACCTAAGCTCTGAATCATCAAACACTCGGAGTATTCAGGTTACCAACAGTGACTGCAGGAGAATCTAAAGTGCTTTTGGATCCTTAGCGAAAAGTCTCTGCCTCATCTTTTTATGGATCTAGTGGGTGGGAGAAGGAATAGAGTTACTGCAACATGACAATCTCCATCCTGCCTGATGTGCGAGCACATAACCGCCCAACTTTAAGGAGAATTCTGGATATAATTTATTACATGGACCTGTAATCCCAGAACTTTAGGAGGCCGAGGCAAGTGGATCACCTGAAGTCAAGAGTTCGAGACCAGCTTTGCCAACATGGTGAAACTCCCGCCTCTACTAAAAATACAAAAATTAGCCGGGGTAGGGGGTGGGTGGCTCACGCCTGTATCCCAGCTACTTGGGAAGCTGATGCCTGAGAATCACTTGAACTCAGGAGGCGGAGGTTGCAGTGAGCTGAGATGGTGCCACTGCACTCCAGCCTGGGCAACAGTGAGACCATCTCAAAACAAAAACAATAACAAAAAAACCACCAAAACTCAAAAAACAAATAAGTTATTTTATGAGTAGTTTCCAAATAGTCAACAGAATTAGTATCATGTTAGCTGTAAAATGAAACAAAAAAGACTTCTGTCCAGTTCCCTAGAAATTCTAATTTAGTAGGAATGAGCTAAAAGGTCTGATTTAGTAAGGCGAGAATTTAGTAGGCTCAGGAATCTATATTTTTAAACAGTCCCCACTGTGCGAGGATGCTGTGCCAGCAAAGGGCTTTTTCAAGCCATGAAGCCTCTCTCCAGCGATCCTGCTGTATGGCCGGTGGTGGAAGCCGCTTCATTATAAAAAGCAGAACAACCCTAAGAACAAGATATTCCAGGGACACGAAAAAGCCCACAGTCCTTTGGAAACACCTCCTCTGGGGTCCAGGAGGGCCACTCCACAGTGGTGCTGACCTACTGTTTCTCAGCACTGTGGTCCCGGCCTTGTGCCGTCGGCCAGCCGCACCCCACTGCCAGTGGTCCTCTTCCGACATGAAAGACTCCAGGAAAGGGAAGAGCAAAGCAGCGCTGCGGCTTTCCCACTCTAGCAGCATTTTCTTTCTGTGTCTCTAGTGAGTCAGAGTTTGTTTGAATGTGAATTATCTGCAATCACGAAAGTGACAGTACAGCTGGCTGCCCGGCCCGGAGGAAATGTGTGCTGCAGATAAGGGTGAGTGTGTGTGTGTGTGTGAGTGTGTGTGTCCGCGCGCAGCCGCACGCGCATGTACATTTGGGGGCTGGGGTTGTCCTCACTTATCAGAGCAATTCCTAAGGCGTCCTCGCTGAGTGAGGCACGGTCTGGGAGGGCTGAGCCCCTCAGAGCCCTCTGCCCAGATGGTGCTGTGCTGGAGAAAGGCCATGCCTCTCCAATCTGCGGCACCCCTGCTTCCTGCTCCACCTCGCCAGCCTTTGGGTTCCGGTCAATCTTGGCTTGGCCCGTTTTCCTAATGTGGGAGGAGAAGAGAAAATGGAGGTCTATGTTGCCACCTCACTCTCCGGGTGCGGGCACCTTTCCCTCAGAGCCAGGGCGCAGGCAGGTGAGGGTCACGTCCCACGGCTTCTGACCACTCATTGTGTGAGTCTCAAGCGGAGGGAACGGGGGTAAGGACCTTTATGTTTGGGACTGTGGACTTCTGAGGTTGGCGACAACCTGAAAGCTCCCAGCAGAGGAAAGTGGGTAGAGACAGTGTTTTTGGCCATGATCCATTTTTGTCATCCTTGCTCCTCCTACAAAATGAAAAATAGTCCAGAGGCCATTCAAATCCCTGCACCAGTCACTGAAGAGAAACCACAGTTTAGATTTCCCAAGAGTTTTTGGTCATTTAGTAGACATTTATTGAGTGCCTTCTAAGCTCTGGCATGGTGCTAGGTATTAGGTGCTAGGTGCTAGGTGTTGGGTGTTGCGTGCTAGGTGCTGGGTGCTGGGTGCTAGGTTCCTGGTCTCAGGGAGCTCATTTTCTCATGGGAGTGGGAGACAGGTAAACCACTATAACGAAGTGTGAGAAACCTGAAATTGAGGAAGCAGAGGGGCTGTGGAGCCCATGTTGCTGATTTCTGACCAAGACCAGAGGAGTGGGGGCTGTGAGGACAAATGGTCTGAGAAGGCCGTTTAGGGGAGCTGAGGGTCTGGACTGATGTTGGGATGTGCAGAAAGGGAGAAAGGACACTCCATGCAGAGGTCACAGCCCTTGCAAAGGCTTGGAAGCCACAGAGAGCCTCGTGCATTTAGGAAGTAGGGGACAATGGGCCAGGGCAGCATCACTGAGTGGCTGGATGATGGGGAGGGGATGAGGGCACGGCTAGGGGCAGGGCCCCAGATGTGAAGTGCCTCTTATGCCATTCTTAGAAGTTTGGAAGTCCTCATGAAGGTAAAGGGGAGCTCCAGGATATAGGAAGATCAGGCAGGAGACCATTGAAGAGACCTAGGTAAGAAACAATGAAGGCCTGGGCCAGGGCTGTGCTGGCTAGGGTGGTGAGGAGGGAAAGATTCCAGGCTTATTAGGAAGTAGATGCAACAGGCCCTGGTAACTGATGGGAGCATACGTTCTGCAGAGGGCGACAGACATTCAACAACTAATAACACAATTAACGATGCAATTACCATGGTGATAAGTGTGCTGAGGGAGAGTGGAGGGTGTGGGATTCTGTAGGGGAATCTGACCTGGGTGAGACCTCCTTGAAGAGGTAATGTTTGGCCTGAGGCTGAAGGGTGAGTAGGAAATATCCAGGTGAGGTGACGAGGGGGGAGCAGGGAACAGCATCTGAAAATAGGGTGCAGGGGGAGCATGGTGCTTGGAGGACCTAAAAGACCAGTCTGGCTAGACGGGCCGGGTCAACTAAGGACTGCAGACCAAATCTGGTTCCATGACTGTTTTTGTAAAGGAAGTTTTATTGGAACACAGCCACGCCTTCTGCATTCGTATTGGGTATGGAAGCTTTTGTGTCACAGAGGGCCAGGACTGGGGAGGGGAAAGGAGGGTGCCCAGGGTGCAACACTGAAGGAGACCCTCCCTCCCAGGCTGGTGCACAAACCATAGCCCTGACAGTCAGTGCTTCCCTCAATTTTGTACCTAGGGCACCTTACCTGCCTACATGGCTCTGGTGTACTACGATGACAGAATCAATTAAGGAGTTGCAGCAGAGACCTTCTGGTCGAAAAGCTTAATATATTTACTCTCTGGTTCTTTGTTGACGTTTGTAGACCCCTGGGCTAGAGCTGCATAAAGAGGGGAGTATGTGGCCCAGGCCAAGCCCTGATGCTGTCGCAGCTCTGGCCACAGCCCATTAGCATTCAACTAGACATGCAGAAGGCACCCGTGCTAACGCCTGTGATTCTCTGTGGGAAAGCAGGTGTGATGGAGTCGGGGAGATGTGATGGGGGCATTTGGGAACATGCTCATTGTGTGTCTTGGGGGAATGGCATGTGCTGGAGAGTTTCCACCCTGGGAGGCAGCCCTCAACACATGACAGGCGTGGGCTGGTGGGGATAAATGCCCCGATTTCCTCACTTCTCCATGGGGAGAATGCCACGTCCCAGAGTTGCACGGCAGGCTGCCTGCCGGTCCCACACAGTGGTATCTGCATGATGATGAATCCTTTACTGGCACCTTTCCTTCCTTTCCTGCTCACTTCCTCCCTCTCCTACCAGTGTTTCCTGGGATCACCTCCTGAAACAAACGACTTGCATTTGAATCCTTGTCTCTGGGTCTACTTTGAGGGAAGACATGGGATATCCCTGAGCTGCCTGAAGACATGGGATATCCCTGAGCTGCCAGATTTGGGGACACATGTACCAACTCCCACTATAGAGAAAGAGTCCCCTTCTGGGTGATCAGCAGAGTTTTACTTACATGAACTTTCCTGCTGCTTCCCCACTCCAGGCACCCCAGGCTTCAAGCCGAAGGGTGAAGACTTGAGCTTCATCTTTTTCTCAGATTCTAAACTCACACTCCACCTTTCTGTGTGGCTGCATGGCTGGGGGCTCCACACGCCTAATGATTAGGTTCTTGTGTAAGCCTATGACACTTTCACCCCATGATAATGCCCAGACAACTGATAAGAGTCTCTATTTTGTCATCTGATAATTGTTTCTATCCTTTTCAAGGAAACTATAGAGGAAAAAATCGGCTGAGAAAAATGGTCTTGAGCTACTCACCCTATCCCCATCTGTTTTTTGGGGTGGGGAAAACTATTCAGCATTTGCAGGTTCCTTCCTTTCAGATCTTCCCAAAGATCTCAGTGCACAACCAGGGCCAGTCTGGGCCAGTTGATGGGCTTCCGCTCTGCCCTGGCCAGCCTCTGTGGGGGTCTCCAAATTAAAATGCAAGTTTTAAGTCAGTGCTCTCCTTTCCTGGGGATTGTTGACAGCTCAAGACCACATGGGCTCATCACTGTGATCTTAAGGAAAGAAATGATCAGGGCAAATGGCTCCAAATGGAGATGAAAAAGCTTTTACAGTGACAGGGAAGAAATATTGCAGGCTGCTTGAGAAAATGCAGTTTGGGAATATAGGGGAACACAGGCCATTTTGCAAATCAAAAACAAGAGGAAAAGGGACTACAGCACGTGAAACATACAACAGAGAAGAGCAAAATGAGATCAGAAATAAGGAGAGGGCAGGCAAAAGGAGGAAAGAGAATGTGGGGGAGGCAAACATCAGAAAGAACACACAAGAGTGAGAGGGAAGACAGAGCATGTTTAAACACCATCCACGATGAACATGGTGGCGGAGGGGCCAGTGTTCCAGCATCAAGTGTGCAGAAAAGCCCTTGGTGCATCTCTGAAGAATACAAGAGCAATCTGCAGTGTTATTGACTAGTGGAAAAATGGCTCCTCTCTGACTTAGCACAGAACGTAATTTATCTTCAGAGAGTACTCTCCATACACCCGATGTTAGTTCTTAGGCACCAGGTTGGGTAGGAGAAGGGCAGAGGAAGAGGTATAAGGAGAAGAGGCAGACAGGGAGGTGAGGGGGAATGCGGGAGGTGATGAGAAAGAAGAAAGGAGATGGAGAGAAGGAGAGGGAGACAGGAGGGGAGAAGGAGGAACAGACAGGAGGGAGCTATGAAAGAAAGAGAAAGGTTAGGATGAAGATGTGGGAAGGAAGGGGGAGGAAAAGGGGGAAGGGAGGGAGCTGGAGAGCAAGATTTTGAAACTCTTAAACTGAGAAAAGCAAAGCAGCTAATATGTATGGAGCACCTGCTAGGTGTCACACATTGAGCTAGGTGTCATTTTGTTATCTTATTTGATCTCATGCTAAGACTGCATTGGTGTTATCTCCCTCATTTTTATAGGTGAGGAATGGAAGCTCTGAGAGTTTCAACAACTTTGCCCAGAACCACAGCACTGAGGTTTTAGGGAGGTTAGGATTGGAGCTCAGAACCAAAGGCAGTTTCAGATGACACAGGTCAGCCACATCCCAGGGAAACAGGCAGGGACTGACTTTTACGGATGTCTAGCTCCCATCTGTGTGGTACTGATTGAGCACAGAAGATTCTTAGGACACTCACTGTGGCCTGTGAAAACCTGGGCCTCCAAACACTAGGGGGAGCTACCTCTCCAGAAGAAACTGCCAAATTCATCTAAAAACAGGCCCTATCAGTCAAAGAAGATATTTGCTAGTCTGAGTGTGAGTGTGAGTGTGTGTGTGGGGGGTGTGGTGAGGGGGGAGGGCAACAGCTGATTCATACCAGCTGATTTTCATTTTATCATGGACCTCCTGTAGATGGGATCCACACATTATTTGCAGTGGGTGCCTGTTTTGCTTCCTTTTCCCGACTTGTGGCTGCGGACTTGTTTGCTCTGGTTACCTGGGAAGGCGGGGATGAGCCTAGGGCGGGCACAGAGCCCAGCACATCACAGATGGTTGGGCGCATTTTTGACAGATGAATGACCAGTGGGAGGAAGAACAGGTGCTTGAATCAGAAGGGATCTGGAAGAAGTATTCGATTCTTCCTCACCCAGTTCCGATCACCATTTCAAACGTTGCTTTAAAACAAAGAACGCTTGGGAGACTGAGGCGAGTGGATCACGAGGTCAAGAGATGGAGACCATCCTGGCCAACATGGTGAAACCCCGTATCTACTAAAAAATACAAAAATTAGCTGAGCCTGGTGGTGTGTGCCTGTAGTCCCAGCTACTCGGGAGGCTGAGGCAGAAGAATTGCTTGAACTCAGGAGGCGGAGGTTGCAGTGAGCCAAGATCATGCCACTGCACTCCAGCCTGGTGCCTGGCACAGAGCAAGACTGTGTCTCCAAAAAAAAAAAAAAGGGGGGGGGGAGCTTTTTTTGCTTTCCTTAGGCCTTCACGCTGGCTCTCACCTTCAGGGCTGTCCTCCCTGGATGTCAGCTGTTGAACCCACTGGTATCCTTTTGGGAGGCTGAGGTTGGGAGTTAGGAGAGAAGCTAAGTATTCTATGGTATCCTGGGATATGCTAACAATAAAGGCTCCCTTCCAAGACTGTCATGTCATTTAGTGAAATAGTGGATATGTGATTATAGTTTATAAGCTCAAGTACTTTGACAGTGGTCACTGCTCTGAAGGTCCCACTGTTATAAGTGGCTGTGTGAACCAGGAATGATAGAATGTTCCAGCAGTTGGCTACACCTTATCCTGGATCTATTGACTTGGATACTCTGGAAGTTCTCACGGGGAGCTGCTCCTTTTGGACTCTGCTCAGGCAGGTTGGTGTGGCCAGGCTTGGGAACGGCTGTCCCCACACACCTTCTCCTCCATCCTGACTCGTCTCTGTCCCCCTGCTGGCCAGTCACCCCCACCTAGTGGTTCTCCTCTGTTTTAGTGAGTTCAGGGTCATTGCCAAACTAAGAAGTCAGTTTCCATCAATGCTATTCTTCATGTTCAGCCACAACATAAAACGCTTTATTACAATTACAAATAGCAAAGTTATTTTCTGCCGAGCCTCAGCATCTGAACTTAATGGCATGCTGTAATGCCACCCTCAGCTGATGTGTAGCATATTTAATATCCATCCTTCTCAGAAATAACAGCGTTCAGAAATTAGAAGGGACTTTAGCAGTGAAATAATTAATGTGGATAACCATCATAAATGGCACAAATGGAACAAATACAGATGGTAGTGAGCCGTGATTGCTAATATGCTGACCTGTTTTGACAGAACTTTACATTTTTTCATCGGGAGGTTCACGGATAGAAGTTACAATGTCCCTTTCCTCATGACAAGAGCCTTGTCTTTCTGGGTCAGAGATTCAATGATCTCCTACCTGGGCAAAGTAGAATCACAGGAGTTTGGGCTGAGAGCCGGGCTAGCATCCCGGCTCTGGGCTCTCTCTCACTTTTCCATCTCCTGCAGCCACATTTCTGCCATCTGCCTCAGGCTCAGTCAGGCGGGGCCCACCCAGAACTGCAGCCAGACACCCACCTCTTCTGTGCTGTGCCTCTGAGGGAGGGGCAGTGGCTCCCTGGCTGGGCTCACTCAGTGGGAAGTAGCTCTTTGATGATCCTAGCTGCATGCAGGTGCAAGTTGCAGAACCCAACTCCAAGAGGCTGCACGGAAATGAAAAATTGCCATAGAAAGATGAGTCACCAAATCACAGACACTAAGCTATTGAGACAGATATAAGGAGGGGGTGTTTAGGGGCACTGGAAGCACTTGACTGTGCCTGCTTTTGGCCCTGCTGGCCTTTAAGCAGCATTGGTAACGGAAGGACCATTCAAGCTTCTGCAGATGAGTCAGAGGTTCTCAGAGAAACTCTGGAAGGGGAACTGGGGAAGGAAGGTGGAAGGGATCTAGCCTTAACTTGTTAAGGATAAGTGCTGTGCTTTACACATACTTTATTTACTCTTAACAACTATCATCTGCCGTGGGATGGTAAGCTAATATTTAAGATGAGGAATCTGAGAATTAGACAGTAAGTGATTTGCGAACTTCACCAGGGGCAGGGAAGCTATGGGCAGAGGTGCTAGGGATTGGGGTCACACCACCCCAGCCAGGAGCCCCATTTATGTGATACCAGGGGGTTTCACTGAGTCTTTCTGCCCCCAGGAAGCCAAGTCCTCCTCTCTGATGCTGATTCACAGCCCCCTTCTCCCACTCAAGAGCATCGATCCAAATGTTTGTCCCCTTTCCCTCCAGGGTCATCATTCCCCCCTTATTTAATAATCTTACAAGTATGCTGTAATAGCTCAACTTTTTAAAATGGAGAAATCTTTTTCAATGTTTGTTTTCCTCCTGCTGTAACTCCTTTGCTGGGTTCTCTTTTACTGAACTTAAAAAAGCTGTCTCTCACTGTCTCTTTCATCTAGACGGATGCATTTCCCTTCATTCTGATGCTCTGTAACCCACTTATTCTGCGTTTGTCTCAAATCTAAAAGTATGGGACTAAAACAGCTTCTTCCTAAATTGCCATTGACTCCATGTTGTCGAATCCAATGGTCAACTCCTTGTTGACACAATTGGCCAGCTCTTCTGTTTGAATACCTTCTTCTCTTAGCCTCTGGGAGAGCAATCTCTTATAGGTCTACTTTTACAGCTCTTCCTTCTCCATCTCCTTTGCTAGTTCCTGTCCATTTCTATGATTCCCAAATGTTGGAGGATCTCAGGGCTCCCATGGGCTGTCTACATTCACTGCCTAGGTGATCTCACTTAGTCCCATGGCTTTCATTCCACCTGCATGCTGAAGTTACCTCCTTGCCAGACATTTCCATTTGCACATCTCCTGGGTTTCTAAAACTTATCCACAGCCAACGCCTGCCCTCACCACACAGCCTCTCCCACCTGATCCTGTCAAAATCGTCTCTATCTCAGCCAATGGCAACTTCATCCTTCCTTTTGTGACTTCTAAGGTCACAACCTTAGAAATCATCCCTGATGCCTCTCTCTGTCTAATCTTTTATCCAGAAAATGACCACTTCTCACAACCTCTACTGCCCCTACCCTGGTCCAAGCCAACATCACCTTGCACCTGATGAGTCTCCTGAGAGATATTCTGCTTCTCCCCTGCTTCAGCCTCCTCTCAACCCTGTGGTCAGAGCCATCCTTATACAACATAGCAATGTAAGTTGGATCTGATGGCTCCTCTGTCCAAATTTTTGATGGCTCAGGGTCAGGGTCTGGTCCCTTTGCCTTTCTGATCTCAGCTCCTACACATACCCACCTGACTCATCTGGTTCACCTGAACTGACCTCCTTGCCATTCCTCAAGCCAACCTGCAGGCTCCCTCTTCAGCATCTTGGTCCTTACCATTTTTCCTGCCTGCTATCCCTCTTAACTTTGTCTTATGTTTCTTCACTGAACTTATTGCCTGACACAGCACATATTTATTTACAAATTGTCTGAGCTCCCACTTGAATGTAAACTCTTTGAGGGCAGGGACTTAATCTGTTTTGTCCATGACTATATCTCCAGTGCTCAGAATCGTAGGTGCCAATTAAATATTTGCTGAGGGGATGAATTTAGACCTGGTGAGACTCTGCAGTCCTTGCCTTTCCCACCAGCCCTCGCAGCAGTGTTTGCAGGCAGGAGGTGCCGTGTTTGCATGGTGGGGCTGTGTCTGCCTGGCTCCCTTGTGATATGAAGTTCTAAATCCCAATGAGATCCCAAATCCCTCAAAGAAGGATTTTACCACTCTAGTTAAAAATCAGGCCTGGAGGAAATACGCTGGATTGCAGGATGCATCTAAGGAAACAAAAGCATTAGGTGGGTGAAAAATTGCAAAAAACAGAATTATTTTCAACTTAGATCTGAGGGGTTTAAATTAGTGTTCACTCCCATGTCCTGTGTAGGTAAGGACATTCACCGCCCAAACACAGACACTCTTGAGAGCGAATTATAATAGTTATGTTAGGACCGCAGGCACAATCCAAGACTGTCCTGGGCAAACCAGTTATGATCACCTTCATGAGAGAGGAAGGAATTGGCTTGTGGCTGGAATAGGGAACACGCAGATGACGCTGCAGGGCTGGAGTTGAAGAGGATGCCTGGGAGAAGGTGGGAGAAGATAGAGAGGGGATCTGGAGGAGAAGAGCAGCCAGGAAAGAGCAGAGGAGAGCAGGAAGATCTGGAGTCACATGTGAAAGGGCGGGGGCGTGGGAGAGGAACAGTCTGAGAGAAAGGTCTATTTCATGTGCCTGAGAGAGGAGAGAGAGAAACTAGGATTCCTAGGGAAGAAGCTAATTGGGCACCAGCCAAGCTGGCAAAGGAGGGGGCCCTGAAATGAGAACAGTTTTGGCTGGGAGCCAAAGTGCTTTCTGAGACAGATTGAATGAGAAGTAACATGGCGATTTGGAAAGAACTTGGAGACTAGATTGACTTAGTCCCAAATTCTGGCGTTCATTCGCTTTGGCTGTGGGGATGACACTGATTGTGCTTAGCCTGAGTTTCCACAAGACAGCACTTTCCTTAAAGAACCACGAGGAAGAAATAAGATAACACATGCAAGACATCTAGCACAGTACATGGCACAGAGTAGGTGCTTCCCTGGTAGTAGCAAAGAACCCTGCTCAAGGGGACAGAGATTGAAGGCCAAGGCTTTATTTTGGATTTACAGAGAAGTCAGGCGATGAGCTTGAGAGCCATAAGTGCACTCTCCCCCGGGGCCTGGCAAGGTGGCCTTGACACTGAAGGAAGGATGATAACAGGGTGCTTTTTGGGGACAGCTGCAGCCATGGTTTCCACTTCCATCCTTGTCTTCTGTCTATAACTCTACCTCATAGGCCTCATGCTCCTGCCAAATGGTTCCTCAAGCACCTGCTGTCACTTCTTTCCTCCATCTCAATCTATCTGCCTAAAAATATTCTCTTTCCAGTCATCAGCCCTTGGCTGACACTTGAACATGGCAGACTCATTCCAGCCCCCAGGGGTCTAGACTAGCTGTTCCCTCTGCCCAAAAGGCTCTTCTCCTGGCCATCTGCATGGTTCACTCCCTCACTTCCTACAGGAAGTCTCATTCACCTTTTGGATATTATTTTCCCTACTGAAATTTCAAGCCCTTTCTCCAACATTTTTTATATTTATTTATTTATTTATTCCTGATTTATGTTTTCTCTTTAGCTCTTCTGACTATCTTACACTCTATCAGGGGTTGGCAAACGATGGCCCTTGGGGTGAAATTCAGTCCACTCCCTGTTTTTGTAAATAAAGTTTTATTAGAACACAGACATGCTTATTCATCTATGTATTGTCTATGACTGCTTTCATGCCACAGTGGCAAAGTTGAGTAGTTGCAAAAGAGACCACAAGATCTATAAAGACTAGAATATTTACTGATTAGTGACTAGCCTTTTCCAGGAAAAAATTGCTAAGCTGTGCTCTATCTCATGTATGTCATGTTCCTTTTGTCTTCCCCACTGGAATGTTAGCTCCATGTGGGCAAGGATTTTTATCTGTCTTCTAAATGATTGCATTCCCCCTTATCCGGGAAAACATGAACTACTCAGTACATATCTGTTGGATAAATGAATGAATGTTGAAAATTCTATTCATTGGCAAGGTCCAGCTCAAATATCACCTTTTCAGGAAGCACTCCTTTGCATCATAGTGATTTCTGCACAAAATCTCATTTCTCTTACTAGATGGTAAGCCTCTAGCATCACCTCTATCATGAAACCATCCTTTGTCTCCCATGATGGAATTGACCTTTCTCTGTCTATTCTTCTTACAGTCTTCTGTGGCTGCAAATAGTGTACAGTAGGTATTGCGGTATTTGACACATGTTGGACTCTCCATTTGACTGAGATTAAGTGGCCAGGGACTGTGGTTTATTCGTCTCTGTCCCAGGCCTCTATCTCAGAGCCTGCAGCCCTGGACATTGCAGGTACTTAGCATACAGAGCTGGATTTCCCCATTGAAACCTCCACAGCCCTCCTAGCAGTGAGAGACACACATTTAGTAGGGGCTAAATTATGTTTGTGGAGTAGAATGAAAGGCAAAGGGAACAGTGCTGAGCCAGAGAACACAGCATTAGTGGGAGCTGTGGAGAGGAAGCCAGAAATAGGCAAAGAAAGGAGGGGACAGGCTCTATTTCATTTCACTCTGGCATAAAGAGGTAACAATTTAAAAAAATCAACTCTCCTCAGCCTCCAGACACACATGCTCTGTGGCATCATTAAGCAGCTGGTGCCAACATTTACCTCACACCTCCCTTAGTCGGCAAGAAACCATTTCTTAAACCCTTCTCCTCCTGCTTTTAAAATAAAGGCCTCAGAGGATCTCAACTTCAGAAAACATAAAATTTTCTACTCCTCCTCTATACTGTAAGATTTTTGAGGGTAGTGACTGTGTCATTCCTTTATATTCCTAGTATCTAGACCATGATTACATAATAATAGATGCACAATTAATTTTCATTGAATTACATAAATATGATATGATACCATATGAAAAGAGAAGGGAAAAAGGAAAGATGGAAGAAAAAGACTTGCACAGATGCTTGCTGTGACTCAGAACTTGGGAAGAAGTCCAACAATCAACAAAATACTCAAAATACTTTAAATGAAGGTAAAAACCATCATTGTTTTCTCTCTGCCTAGGGTTTTTAGGAATTTTCTTCTATTCAAGAACATAATTGCAGAAAACTAGACTGATAATCTGATTGCTTTCAGAAGCTCCGTGGTGATTAAAGAGGTGTAGGCTGCTCCAAGTCCACACATGAAAAGAGAAATGCTGAGGCTGTTCCATTTGAGCCTTTGTGTCTCGCTTGGCTCTTTGTCAAAACCAAGTCTCCTTCTGGAGATAGAGATGCACATCATCATCTACCCCAGTGTTTCTACTTGACCTAAGATACAATGTGGGGAAGAACATCACCCTCGTTCACCCTTGAGAGGCAGGTTGCCTCTGCCATGGCAAGGAGAAGACCGGTTTCTATGTGAGATTTCTTATCCCTGTCTCCTGGAGGTTGGTTCATTTTTTTTTAAACACCTGTGCTGTAATATGCTACCCTGATCCTAAGGCAGGCCCCAACTAGTACACACACAGATCCATGCACACCCACACACACACACAAGCAGACTTATTGTCATAGCTCATATCTCTTATGGACAAGATACGGAGTGAGTGAGCCAGCAGATGGACACCCTGGAGGTTCTGAGCCATGTCACTCTCTATCAGCCCTCTCCAAATATCCAGGCAGGATCTGGGAGGGGCTTCCCTTGAGATGGGTGGGCTCCATGAATTTCCAGCTGGAGCAACACCTTTCTGTCCCCGAGGGATGAAGAAGTTTTCTGCTGCTCTGTAGATATGTCATGTTGAGATTGAATCCAGGTTTAGTTTTAGTCTTCCTTCTTGAATCTTCCCTCTCCCCTTTTGAATTCCAATGAGGCATCTTTTGAATGCTGAGATTGGGAAGCAAGACTGAGACCTGCTTATGGACTAAGGGTTCTTATTATTAGATAAGGGTTAGAGTTATTAGACTTGGCTATGGGCCAAGGGTTCTTATGAATAGATTTTGAATAACCATAAAAACAACTTTCCTGAATTCCTCTTTATCATAGATCAACTGGTCAATTCACTTAATAAGTATTTATTATACCTTGACTTCATGTCAGGTAATGTGCTAGGTACAGAAGTAGATATTTATTTCTGTTTTTCAGATGAAGAGACTGAGGTTCAGAGAGGTGGGGGGCTTAGGTGGAAAGTGGCCGAGTCAGGAATCAAAGGCCTGTCTTCTGGTGCCTGCTCAATGGAGTTTTAACCAATGTGGGTATTAGGTGAGAGCAGGCCAGGAGAGGGCAGGACATTAGGGGTTATTTCCTAAGCCTGTGGGTAACCACTGAGGCAGCAGGCCAGAAAGGCACATGACCCAGTGTGATGTATGGGAGAGGACAGCATGGTACCTTGTATGCCATAAAGAATTAATCTCAAGGAGATGCTAGTGAGCTCCAGAGACTTAGCATCAGTGCCGAGAGATCAAAGATATGATATCTCTGGCAGAGTGTGCTATGAGGAGCCATCAAAGCAAAACAAAAGGGTTCATTTCAGTGCCCTGTGCATTAGCGGCCTGACTTGCTGACTCTGGGCACAAAGGAATCTGTCATGGTTTGGAAACGATGCTAACACCCGCCTGGGCATTTTTTTCTTGACATCTCCATGCAGCTCATTGTTGCCTGTCCATAAACAAAAACGTTATCATGCCCATGGGTTTGCCCCTGCTCATCCCTAAGCTGGCTGTCCCCATTTTCTTCTGAGTGTGTGTGTGTGTGTGCTCGGTAGCTTTCCTGCCTTCCTCAGATGATGGCTGTGGAGTCTGTCCTTGTCTGGAGGAGGCCTGCCAGAATGCGCTGCTGCAGGTTGGACCCTGAGCCCACCCCGCCCTCGCTGTGAGGCTGCTGCTGGAGTGGATATGCAGGGCTGGTGGCTCTCTGTGCCCTGGGTCCAGCCTGCACAAACACAGGGCCAGGGACTGCAGAGAGCATGGTGCGGGGCATCAGGATTGGCCACCAACTCACTAAGGAACTTTGGTCAAGTTGCTTCACCACACCGAGTCTCAGTTTCCTTGTCTGTAAATCAGGCAGCTGGTCTGCGTCAGTAACTTTCACCCCTAGCTTCTCTGGTGATGAACATTTTCTAATCAAATCATAATAACCCAAACAGAGGAGATGCCCCATAAATGCTTCTTGAATGAATCAAAGCAAATCTATAAAGATAAGCACGGAAACTTGTGGACTGCAATGGATAGGGCTCTGGAGAACGCCCCTCGGAGTGCCCTCCCTCCATTCTAAGCCCTGGTACTGCAGTGTGGGTCTCTAAGGCCCTTCTGTGGAACCCTAAGGCTCCACTGAACCTAGTGTGACAACCACAAATATGGACTTTCTTGCCTCTTAAAGCTCTGACATTCAGTGATTCTAGGGGAGCCATTAAGTCTCAAATCCCTCACAAATCAATGAAACATCTCTGACATATTTTCCAGAATGTTTTCTCAGAAATTTCCCTGTGATTCCCTGGACTTCTCTGGGGCTATCCTGCTGGCTTTATGAAAAAGTCTGAACTGCTCAAGATGCCTCTGTTTTTTTATTTTTAGATGGAGTCCCTCTATTGCCCAGGTTAGACTGCAGTGGTGTGATCTCAGCTCACTGCAACCGCCACCTCCTAGGTTCAAGCGATTCTCCTGCTTCAGCCTCCTGAGTAGCTGGGATTACAGGCACGCACCACCACACCTGGCTAAATTTTGTGTTTTTAGTAGAGACAGGTTTTCACCATGTTGGCCAGGCTGATCTTGAACTCCTGACCCCAAGTGATCTGCCCGCCTCAGCCTCCCAAAGTGCTGGGATTGCAGGTGTGAGCCACCATGCCTGGCCACAAGATGCCTCTTTATGAGAGGCTCCAGCCTACCTTTCTAGCTGTTTCTTCCCCCTCCTATCATTTCGCTTCTCCCCCTCTCTGTACTGGACCACACACCGTTGTAAGCATGCCATGCGTTCTTGTGTCCTGCGTCTTCGGTTTTGCCATTCCCTGTGCTGTTGCTTTTCCACTTTCTTCCTGCAAAACTCCTATTCATCCTTTAAGACTTGGCTGTGATGTCCCGGCTCTTGAATGGTTCTACCTGTTACTCACTCACACAGGGTGGTCAGCTGCTTCTTTCTCTGAGCCGCCGCACCCTCTGGGACACGTCTCCAACACAGATCTCTGCATGGCCTACATTGGCTCATTTAGATATGCTCATCTTCCCTGGCAGATGGAGTGCCCCTGAAAGGCAGAGACTTCACTCTGAATTCCCAGCAACTAGCACACAGCCTGATCCATAAAAACCACTCTGTTGGTGTTTGTGAAATGACTAAGAGAAACAGCAAGGGCTATTGTGAGTTTGGATGTGGCCCCGGAAGAGGCAGCTTCTGCGGCTGCTCCCTGCGGAGGCTGGCTGGCCACTCTTCCTGCACATAGTAAGCTGGTGTTGCTGCCGCAGGCCCCTTCTCAGAAGCCCAGCTGCCTCTCCTTCTTCACCTCCCAGCCCCCTTGGAAAGTGTTCCCCACCAGAAACATCTTTTTGGTGGCCTCAACCTGAGAAGGAAGGCTACAGAGCTTTCAGATCTTAAACTGAAATGAATAAACAATTCACAGTGGTCCCCTGGCTTAGGCTGAGTCTCAACTTGAAGGACTTGGCATCCATGGTAAGTCTGGAGTCCTGAAGGTGCGAGGCTCTCAGCTGTCTCCTGCGGCCACACCCTGCACCCTGCCCTGCTGGCTGGCATTTCCCTGCAACATGGCTCTCCTCCCTCTACCCTCAGGGGATCTGGCCCTCCCTCCCTGGGTGAGCTGTGTTTTTATGGTCCTCTTCTTTCTAATCTCTCTGCCTGCCTCACAAAGTGGAGAATTCGATTTTCTTCCCAAAGAAAATCAGATTTGACTTAGCTCCATCCATTTTCACAATTGCTACTGAAACGCTAACTGTCTCTGTGAGGACAAAAGAACCGAACGAGGGACTTTCAGTGGGGGAATGAGAATGCGGACACAACTGTGCCTGAGTGAGACTCCCTTCCAGACCTGGCAGTGACCTGTGCAGGTGGCGGGATGGGGATGGGAGGCCCTGGGTCCCCAGAGTCCAGAGATGAAGAGATCCGGAGGGAAGGAATTCGCTTGAAGTAGGGCTGCCCTGGGAGGGTGGAAGGGTGAGCATTTCTCCCGCAGCCCCACCCCAGCCGCTCTGAGAGAAGCAGGACAACACTGCCTGGGAACCTCCTGACACACCTGGCCCGACACTGGGACAAAGACAATCCATTATGTGACTGGGATATCAGAGTCACAGAGGGGCTTGGGTGCAGCCAGGTAAAGAGGCTGGAAGGCCACAAATGGACAAGGTGTGGCTGTCACAGCTTGGGTGGCTGGCCCCATGAAATAATTGGGACAACAGGAGGTGCAGGGTCAGAGGACAGGACCTCTAACTAGCTCTGTAGTCTTGGATGAGTCACTTGAAGCCCCCGAGCCTCAGCTTTCCCATCTGCAGACCAGGGAGAACTATCACCTGCCTGGTGGGGTGTCCTGGGGCTCAGTGTTCTCCTGTGGCACGCTCCACATACCTCTACTGCGCATGACAGTGCATATCCCACCTCCCACCGTGTTAAAGAGTGTTGACCACAGGTGTGCTTTCCCGTGGGATTGTGGGCTTCTAGAGCAGGAAGGGGTGTATCTTACTCACTGCTTTATTCCCAGGGCCAAGCACCCTGCCTGGGCCCTGTGGAGCTCAGGGTGCCCAGTCGTCTGAGTGAGATGATGTAGGTTAGACTGCTTGTCACTGGCTGCACACAGGAATTAGCTTCCAGGCTGAAGTGGGGACAGTGTAGGGCCCACTTTGGCTCTTTGTATAGGGAGGGGAAAGGAGGCAGGAGAAGCCCCCGAGTACTTGTCAGTGGAGTGAAGCCTGTTAAGCTTCAAGTGGGAGGATCCTGTTCAGTAAGTAACTTGGTCCCCTGTGACAAGAGTCTGGCCTCCCTTCTATGTTGACTTCGTGACCTTTCTTCTCTTCTGCATTAATTCAAGTGGGGTAGGCCTGAGCATGCTTCCCTGAATTAACTGCATCCTGCAGATGCTGCCCCATTCTCAAGGCGCCATCTGTAATTGGAAAGCAGAGGCTAGCTCCAAAGCTTTCAGGATAGAGGGAGGAGGGTGGTGGCTGGGCAGCGGGCTGCCCTGTTGCTGCAGAGACCTTGAGGAGGAGGCTTTTGGGGTAGGCATGCCTGCTGCAGGCTTGGGGTTGGCCCTGGGGAGGGGCAG
The DNA here is from genome assembly GCA_963573385.1 of Cacajao melanocephalus. Classification (NCBI taxonomy): domain Eukaryota; kingdom Metazoa; phylum Chordata; class Mammalia; order Primates; family Pitheciidae; genus Cacajao; species Cacajao melanocephalus. Next base: position 160,265 of record CAUYLG010045536.1, on the reverse strand, counting down.
GAAACACAACTGGGCCATCTTCCCTCATCTCTAGCAGAACGGCTGCCTCCTTAGTCCAGACTGAGCCCCAAGGAAGTGTGTGTAGAGCAGAAAGATGAAGAGTGAGTCTACGAGGTCATGAAGAAGGACAGACGCAGCAGAATGTGGCTCAGCCTTTCTTGGGAAGTAGACTTCTAAGAACCAAGAGCACTGGTTTAACAACAAATCTAATTCTTTGAGGGAAAAGAGGTAGTGCGTAGATAACATGTAGAAAGATGTAAAAGCAGAAACAGGAAGTGGTGCCTGGTGAGGAACAAAAGGTATCACGAGGGTCATTTTAGGGACATATTGTAGGAGAGACAGGAAGTCAAAGCTGGTGCCATTCTTCTAGACGGCCCAGAGCCCTCCAGAACCACAGGGGGAGTCAAAGGGTCAATTGGTGCTTCTCCTTCGCAGCCTCAGGGAGTGATTACCTGCAATATGCCAGGGGATTGTGTCTGTAAAAAATAAGGCTGGTGGGCGAGACAGGGGCCAGGTTCCTGGCGTTCTGCTGCTGGAGTGTGGAAGAAGTGCTGGCCGGGAGCTCGCAGGTGAGTGTGAACCTGAGGGTCCTCCCGTGGACATTCATGGGGCCCAGGGCACTCCCTTGGACAGGAGAAAAGCCCACAACCCTGGCTCCTGCTGTTTTATGAGCTTGGGAGGTTCCTGTGGCTGGCCAGAAGCACAAGGGAGGGAGCCCTAATTATAATCACTAAGAAAGTGCCATGTTTGCTGCTTTTAACTATTTCCAAATCCTTCACGTTCATATGCTCATCTGCTCCTAAACCAATCCTTTGAGGCATCTGGCAGATGCTTTTCTGCCCTTCCCTTCCTTGACATTTCTGTGACATTTGGCTCTATGACAACTTCCTTCTTCTGGAAATGCTCTTTTGTTGTCTTCTTCCTGGGATACCTTCCTCTGGAGTTTCCATTCCTTCTCAGTCCCTGTCCTGACTCTCCTTCCTGTCCGCAGCCACTTAAATGTCAACGTCTCTAGGTTCTATCCTCAGCCATCTTCTCACTCAGAATTCCCCTCCTCAGAGTAGACTCATGACTCCCAGAGACATTCCCATCGTGTCTCCACCTAGCCCTTGGCCCTGGTCCTAGCGCCGCAGAGCCCACTGCCGACTAGACCTGTCCACATGGGGGCCGTGTCAAGTGAATCACTTGCCTTCTCCTCCCTCTTCTCATCATCTCTGCAACACCAACATCCCCTAATTGTCCACCAGAAATCAGGGAGCCATTCTGGCCTCCCCCCTCTCCCTACTCTACACATCCAGTCAGTCATGCATTCCTCTCAACCTGACTTCTACAGATATCTTCAACCTGTGCCCATCCTCACAGCTTTGAGCTCTTTCCATACTTCATAAGTTTGCTCAGGCTGGTAGGTCTCAACCATGGGTGATTTTTGTCTTCCCCACGTAGGGGATATTTGGCAACATCCAGAGATAATTTCTGATGGTCACAACCAAGTGGTTGCTACTAGCATCAAGTGGGTAGAGCCCAGGGATGCAGCTGAACAAATGCAATGCACTAGGAGGCCCTCGCAACAAGAACCAAAATGGCAATAGTCCCTAGGTAAAGAAAACCTGCAATACTTTTCTAACTGGTGTCTCTGACAATCAAGTTCCCCTTCAAGCCACTCTCTTTGCTGCCTCCTGTGAGAATTCTTAGCTTACAGATGAATCCATCTACATTTCTCCATTTCCCAACTTCTCAGCATAGTTTACAAAGCCCCCTAAGATCTGGCCCTGCCCACCTCTCCAGACCCACTTTCCATTTCTCCTCTAACTTCACGATCCAGATCCAGCAGTACTAGATAATCTGTGTTAAATCATACTCTTTCATGCCTCTGGGCCTCTGCCTATGTATCTAATGACCCTATCCCAGGGTCCGTTCATCTGTGTCCACTGTTTGCCTACGGTCAGAGCTTACTTAGTTCTTCTAGACTCAGCCCAAATATCACTTCCTGGACAAAGCCTTCTCTTGGCTGTGCTTCTACCACAACTTGTATGTATTCGCATGTCTACCTCTCACATTGAAGTTTCTGCAATCTTATTGAGGTCACAGATGTGATTTTATTTATCTTTACAGACCCAATGCCTAGTGCCATGTCTGCTGAGTGAATGCACATAGGAAGAAAGCTTTGCCAAAATTTGCAGACCTTGTTGCTGGAACACTAGGACTGGCATTCAGGTCTTCAGACTTCCAAGCTTCGCTCACCCCATCAGACCTAATGCCTCTAAGTAGGCCAGTTGTAGGTCCTGAGCTACTTGATCCATCTAGTTCTCAGAAAAGAACAAGAAACGAATCACACGTGGCGGCTGCTGCCTCCCTAAGTGCTTCCATTTATTCACAAGCTGAAAGACAAGAGCTTGGTCCCCCCAGCATATGCTGGATCAAAAGCAAGGAACAAAAAGGATTGCAAAAGAAAGATGTTTGGAAACAGTAGCTACTTTGATGCAGGCAGCTCTTTGAGAAAGCCACTGAGGACTGTGCCCCCAGCAGCAAGGAGCGAGCAAAGTCACTGCCAGAGGGTGAGGAAATCACTGCAGGAAGGGTGGGTCCTCACTAGCTTCTCTGCCCGTTTCCAGTGAATGCCAGGAATTAGGGAGGGGTGTCTCATTAATCTCACCTCCTTGCTGCCCTGCCTGGGGTCTTTACAATCTGCTCCATTTGGAGACTCAGGATTCCTACAGGAATGGCAATCTGAGCCAGAGATTTAAGGAGGTTTATAAGTAATGGCTAGAGAGATAGAGTAATTAATAAGAAACTATTATTAACAATACAATGATTTCGTAATGATGCCATGGTTTATAATATAAATGTATACGTAATTTGATAAATTATTGTATTGAGCCCAGGGAGGCAGGAATGCCCAAATCCTGTCCTTGAAATAGCCACCCCTTCTCATGAAGACCCCTGAGAAAATATAAGCACACAAAGAAAGGAAAGCAGAGCAATCCTTCATTGTTAGCTGGGCTTGTGATCAAAACCCTAGCACTCTCTGGTCAGCTGGACTAGATGACGTTTTCTACTAAGCAAGTTAGGACTAACAGCTTCATAACAACAGCCAATCTAATATGCCTGCTAGCCTCAGGGACCATCTCCCAGTTGGTGGCCATCTAAGGAAACATGGAGAGAAGACACTTCGAGGAAGGTGACCTTGTAATGCTGAGACGAAGCTTGTACCCAAAAAGACTCCGAGGGAGAATTTGGGATCTAACTGCACAGCACTGTAGAATGGAAAAGGCCAGTTGGGAACCCCTTATCTTACCAGAAAACTAAGTAAAAGAGAGAATAGCAAGAGGCTGGACTGAAGTTAAAGAACAAGCCTTAAGCGTTTTCTTTGGGACCCAAAGGGCTTGCCCTCCCATTGTACTCACAGGTACCGCAAAAGACTGGTGAAATGCATTGTGGAAGGAGGAAGATTGGTCTCCATTGTGAATATTGAAGAAATGAGTCCTGGGGTTCTGAAGGCAGCTTGAGATATTTTGAGCATTTCACCTCTGAAGTAAGAGTGCAATCTTCCAATACAAAAGTGTAATTTCTAGTCCCTTTGTTGAAAAGTCAGTTAGAAACTTCACAGTTTCAGTTTTGGCTTTGGGCTGAACTTTTCAGAGCCTTTAAGGCAAGGTGGGAAAGTATTTTTAGAGATGGTAACGAGGCCTGGGGGCTATGCACACAGCTGGAGCTCAGCAGGCGTCTCAGCGGAGAAAGAAGGATAAGGACCTGAGTCACTGCCAAGGCCTCTCTCCGAATGGCTTCTCGTCCTGCAGACCCACAAGAGAGGAGCATGGTAAGCTCAGCACACCTGAGACACCTTAATCCTCTTCCCCAGCTCTCTCTCTGTCCCTTGAAGGGATGCAATGCGCTGGGCAGATGAAGCCAGTTTGCATCGTAGGAAGGGTCTGGATTGTTTTTCTACTTTTTCTGAGCTGTCACTCGCTATAAAAGCGATCATTGATATTCAGCCATTATACTTCCATAATCATTAATATTCTTAAAAGGCTCTTGGAAACACATTTATACAAGGCTACACAATCAGTTCCTACATTTACTTTCAATTTAAATAACAGTTTTAGCCAGGGTTTTGATGTGCTGTTTACTTTAATTACTGTTCTGCCCCTTTCTGCGTCTTGACACAGTGTCATTTAATATTTCATGAATTTTCCTTAGCCCTTTTTCCCCTGATATGTGTGATTTTAAGGGTTATTGCTTTTTAAAAAAAAAAAAACTTGTAGTTTTAACTTTTCTGAGACTTGCTGTAAACAAGATGCGGCATGCCTATGGATTCTCTTCCCCCAGTGATAATGGGAGGGAATAGAGAAACCAGCAGACAGCTGCTTTACTCAGATGGCACAGGGATGCCAGGGAGTTCTGGCCCTGCTGCAGGTGCAGATTGACAGGCCAGCAGCTTCAGGTGAGGTGGGATGCAGCCCAGAAGAGATCAGTGTCTGCTTCTCAAGGTGCGGTCCGTCAGCATGAGGATCACCTGGGAGCCCCACCCCAGAATTACTGAGGCAGAAGCTGCATTAGAACAAGATCCCCAGGTGGTCTGTTTGAACACTGGAGTTTGGGAAGCACTGCACGAATGGAAATCAATCAGTGGATGTGAAGAAAATTGGTGTTTCTCAGCTGTTCTCTCCCAAGTCCCGGGCTTTCACTGGAAAAAAGCTTGACTTTCGAGATCTATGGCAGGTTGTTGGGGTCATTTATAAATAAGTGCTATACTTTAAATACTGTGTTCATTATCTGCCCCCAAGATTCCCCCCTCTGTTTTTTTTCAGTAATAGATTTGTTTACTTAAGAAATATTTATTTAGTATTCTAAGTGCTAGAAATTACAGAAAGTGAGAAATGAGACTGTGTGATATGGGCAGTACAGAGTGTGTCAAAGTGCTCAGGAATCACAGTGGTGGCGACTGATGAGCAGGTCAGAGAAGTTTTCATTGGAGGGGTACTTTCGGAATGATTCTTGAAGGATGCATAGGAGTTAAGGGTGGTTGGGGAGGACAGTGTCGATTGTGGCAGGATGGGGTTTGCGGTTGGAACGGTGCTGTCTTCTGGTCCAGCTGTGCTTGGCTCTGGCCAAGGGCAGGGCCGATGTGCACTGCCTGCAGCAAGCATAGCAGTTTGGCAGGGAGGCTCATAACGAGGCGTTTACTCACCCTCAGAAAGCAAGGGCTTTCCTATGGGACCATGGTTGGCTGCTGCCTGACAGAGGAACATGCCCCAGAATTTGGGGCTGGGAGGTTGCATGCAAACTCAGTTCTACCAATTGCTAATTGGGGCCTTTGATGACACCTTTTACGTGTCTGTAAAAGTTGTAAAATGTGCTTCTGTGAGGATCAGATGAGATAAAACCCATGACAGAAACTGGCAGTCAGTAGTAACATGAGCTGGGTCTGAACGTGAATCTAAGGTTGGTGAGTACGGGAAGGAATAATAGCAAAGACAAGGAGAAGAACAAGCCCAGGTAAGCATCTCTGGGATCCTAGAACAACAGAGACCGATGCAGGACCAACTGGAGAGAGAAAGAGAGCTTTGACTGGCCTCATTTCCCACCTTCTCCACCTACTCTTTGTTGACACTTAATATAGAAACTAGGCCTGTAACTGGTGACAGATCAATACTTCCACTAAAGAATAAAACCTCTCATGAGGCAGGCCAGACCAGGGATATGATCTCAGTAATGTGCATCAGTGAATTGGGGCTTATTGGAAAAGGTGGCTTTGGTGGTAACAGGCAGCTGCCAGGCCCCAGAAAATGGGAAAGAAGTGGATATCAAAACCTGTAACTCAGATTTAAGGACAGATATTATTTCCTTGTCTCTTTCTGTAGGAACTGAAGTAAATGGCCCTTTAGGCAGAAATAAACCAAAGAGGAGACATAAACTCATTTTGAGTGAACAAATCCATCCAAAAATTACTTTCCCATTGCTTTTTTCCTTTTTCTCAGGTATGGCATTTATCATGGGTAACAGATGAATGGATAATCTTAATTGAATGGCAAAAATAAAGGGAATTCTTCCTGATACTGAAGGTACAAAATAAATACCCCAGTATTTCCAGACAGATGAATGGATAAACTTAATTTAATGGCAAAAATGGGGGGTAATCCATCCTGATACTGAAGGTACAGAATAAACACCCCAGCACTGACAAACCCCCACCTTCCAGGCATTGGCAATCAGCGAGGGTCTGGATTTATTCTCCAGCCATGACTGCATTTATTAACCTTCAATTAGTCCTGCCTTAGCTTGAGAGTTCTCATGAAACTGCCTAGCATAGTGTCTAGCAGAGTACATGTTGAATACATTTATTAGTTTCTTTCTTTCCGTAGCTACTGCTGCTGGCTACCTTGCATTTTTGGGATTTGGTCACAAGAGGGATTGTTTGGGAGAGCAGACGGTCTGGTTTACTTTCAGTTGTAGTCACAGCAATAATAGCACCATTTATGGGGCAAAATACTATGTGCCAGAGATTCTATACACCTTTCCTCATTTAATACTCCAGTGAACCTTGTGAAATGGGCACTATCGTCTCCAGTTTGCAGATAAGCAAATGGAGGCTCTGAGAAGTGATATCATTTGACAAATCATAAAAGCTAAAATACAGATGCCAGAGCTGGGATTTGATGAGAGGCTCCCTGTGACATGTCAACCCAAGCTGTTTTTTGGTGTTCATATCACTTTCTAAACAGAACTGGAGAGCTGGGAGGACCCTCAGAGAGCATCTAGGCCAGTGGTTCTCACCTGGGGGCGATTTTTGTCCCCAGGGGACATTTGAGAACATCTGAAGATATTTTTGGTTGTTACAACTAAGTGGAGGAGTAGGGGCGCCTGCTCCTGGTCTCTAGTAAGGAGGCCGGGATGCTGCTAACCACTCCACAACGCACAGGCCAGCCCCCACGACAAGGATTATCCTACCCAAAATGTCAATTGTGCTGAGGTTGAGAAACCCTGGTCTAGACCAATCTCCTAATTTTACAGATAAGAAAACCAGGATGTGTTAAAGGTCATGCTAATTTCCTTGAGATAGAGGCTGCTGGGAATCACCATACATCCCCCACAGTCCTTCCTGACCCTGTGCTGCCCAGGAAAAAGAGCTCAAACGGAGTGCTCTAGGCTGGCTGCCGCAAGCATGATGTGAAAAGGTCCTACCTAGTTTTTCAGGGAGCCAACAAGTGGCGACATCAGAAAACTTTATTCTCAGGAGCAGTACCCTTATTTAGATTTAGAGGGAAAAACAAACATCTAAGGTTTTCTCAAATAGTAAGTTTCCCAATTTGCTCCGGTTGGCAATTTTCTAATGCAGATTCAGTGGAATCTGGGTGAGAGGGTGCTGAGTGGGGATGTGCTTGCCAAGGGGAAAATGAATGTGTCCCTTGATTGGAGGCTGGCTTGCTAGAAGGGAGTGGGGAGGAGCAGGGATGGGGCCTGGGGCTCAGGAAGGAGGAGGGGAGGAGCAGGTATGCACCTTCAGGGCAAAGAGGGTGCTGGCGGATCCCAGCTTCAAAGCACAGAGAGGGCACCGGCCACAGTGGGCAGGGAGAGAGCAGAGCAGGGAGTGAACTGCCCCCCACGCCCGTCACACCTGCCTGCCCAGGCAGTCTCCGCCGCCTCCTCTAGGGGCCTACGGAAGGAATGGAGGGGAGAGACAAAGGTCTCCTGGGTCACACTGCCCCATGGATTCTGAGGAAGGATCTGGGCGAATCTGCATCAGCTCCGAGTCTCAGTTTCTCTCCCTGCTGGTACAATGATGGCAGTAACACCCGTGGTGGATAAAAGGAGAAACTCTCGGGACACACAGCATGTGCCCACTTCTTCCCCAGCTCGGAATCCTCCAGTGGAGGGGGGCATTTTCAGACACAGTGAGCTGGAGTGGGCTTTTTTCGGTTTCTTAATTTTAAATGTTTATTTATTATAGACATATTATAGTTGTATATATTTATGGGGTACCTGTGACGTTTTGATCTAGGTATACAATGTATAATGGTCAAATCAGGATAACTGGTATCCATCAACTCAAGTATTTATTATTTCTTTGTGTTAGAAACATTCTAATTCCACTCGTTTAGTTATTTTAAAATATACAATAAAATACTTTTAACTGCAGTCACCCTGTGGTACTACTGAATACTAGATCTTATTCTTCTATTTAACTGTATTTTTGTCCTCATTAACCAACCCACTTTATCTCCCCCTTCCCATCACGCCTGCCAGCGTCTGGTCACCATCATTCTCCTTAGTGAGGTTTGCTGTTTGCAGAATGTTGGTCAGGGTGGGAGAATGTAAATACACGAGTATGCCTAGACCTTCTGGATGTGCCAGCTGCCAAGCATGTGCCACCAACATCTAAGCCCAGTAACAAAATCCAACAGGTTTCCATTCATAGGGGAGAAGCCTCCAATAGCCCCTGTCGCCCCCTCCACCTGTCCTGCCTTATCTGGTCCTTTGCTTTTCCTTCAAGCAGGTGAACTCTCTCTTGCTTCCTTACCCCCAGAGTCCCGCTGGAAGTAGTTTCCACAGAAGGTCCCGGGCTGGCCCCACCTGACGTTCTCTGTGTGTACCTCACTTGGGTTCTCAGTGTCAAAGTCAGGACCGTATCTGAGGCGGGGTTTGCACAGAGCACTAATGGAGTCCTTTAGTGTTCAGACCTAGTTTTCTGTTTGTTTTTTCCTCCTAAGAGTGCGGCATTGTGGTTCAATATTTGCTGGGTGGTAATTAATAGCACTTAATCTGTAAATCTGGAGCTGGTTTCTCATCTGCTGAGAAATGAGGTTACCATAGCCACCCCATGTTTGGCTCCTTCTCTCCTTTTCCCTTCCCAGAAATGTCCTTTTGTGTTTTCCTCAACCCTAGCAGGGCTCAGGATAAGAAGCCTAAAAGCACCCAGAGAGATTCACTGCTGCATTGGCAGGCAGCTACCTGAAGGAAAAGTTTATGAAGAAAGAGAAGAAATGGACTTCCGCCCACCTCGGAGACCTGATCTGGTGTCAGACAAGACAATCCTCACAGGCAGATGGGTCTCTTATTCCTCCCCACAGGGTCCTAAACAAAGGACCTTCAGGGATCAAACTATGGTTTTCTGACTGCCTACTGTGTGCCAGGTGCTCAGCTATATGTTTTATCTAATTCTCATAAACTATAACAATCTTGAAAGGCAGGTATATAGGATCTCTATGGCACGAATGAAGAAACTGGCATTCAGAGAGACCAAGGAACTTGCTCAAGGCTACACAGCTAGAAGTGAGCAGAATGGAAACTCCAATCCAGACTGGTCTGACTCCAAAGCCAAACTCTTTCCCCTGTTCCATGCTATTGTTGAAGACATGAATTCCACTGACGTGAATTTCTAGTCTTCTGCATATGGCTTGCCCACAGAGCATTAGGTGATACTTACAGTATTAATTTACCACATTTGGCATGGCTGAGGGGGGGCTTTTCCATAAATCGTTTCATCTTCCTCTGCCTAACGCCCTTGTGTAGGAGGCTGGGTAGACATGACTAAATTACTTTCATTTTACAGATGGAGACACTGAGGCCCTGAGACGTGAAGGGATCTGGATAAAGTGAAACAGCTCTTGAGTAGTATTTGCTCTGTCGGTCAGTAGGCCAGGTGCAGGTAGCACCACGTGCCCTACCTGGGTCTTAAGGAATCATGATATCCGGGTAGCTGGTGCTGACAGTGGCCTGTTCATACACCTGGCTTTGTATGACAGCATGTTGGCAACGTCTGTAATCTGGGCAGGAGTGAGGAGAAGGAAACCACAGTTAAGGTGTATGTGTGGGTGCTCTGCAGGCAAACCAGCCCACAGCAGATGCTCTGGTCACTGGTGCAGATGATGGCAAACACCTACAGGGAGTCGTAGCCAACACTGCAAGTCAGGCAGCATGTATAGGATTTTAAAAACCTCAGGGAGTTTTGGGTCAGCAAATAAAATGTGCTTCATTTTGCCAGAGCTGAGGGGATTGGGCAAGAAGAAGCACTTAGAATTTTGACACTGCACTTTGATCAGTTTGAAGGGTTTAATATTATAGAAATATTTCAATGTTTCAGCAGAGACAAGGAAATCGAATCATCCATCCAGCTACGCTCTGAATTTGTCATGCCTCACTGGAGGGGGTGTGTGTGTGGAGGGAGGGGACAGAGAAAAAGGAAGCAAGAAAGAAGCAGCCGATTTAAAATGCAGTTTAACCTGAGGTAATTTGGCCCATTAGTTCAAATTGTGTTATTTCTTCCCTCTGTTTTTTATTTAAGTCATTGCTCTGTTTTCAAGATATTGTTTTTTAAAGGTGGCATCTAATTATGTTTTCTCTCCACATTCATTTTGAGCAGGTAATAAATGCTATAGTGGGGGAGTTCTACTGTGATTAATGGAAGAAAATGCAGATTGGGCTGAATTGAAGCAACAGTATAAAATATGATTTTATAAATAGGATTGAAAGAAATTAAAGTGCTCCATTGCTAAACTCAGTGGAGATGGTATTCATTCTGTGTTTGGTGCTGCAGTAGTGGTCTGGAACTTGTCTGGAGAAAAGTCTTTCTGGATACACCAAAACAGCCTTCAGTGGTCACTAGGTCCTCTGACTTGGGGGTGACACAAATCCCCCCCACTCACAGATCCCTCTCCTACCCAGGAGACATGTTGCTTATATTTGTGATGTATTCCTATGGGGAAAGCATTGCACTATTCCAGCATCCTCTTTTATTTTGGGAGGGAAGGCTAATAAGACAATAATCCCTTAGCTGGACTGTGGTTCCAAGGACGAGGGGCCAGTAGACACCCTACTAGGGTATCCCACGAAGAAACTGGCGTTCAGAGAGACCAAGGAACTTGCTCAAGGCCACACAGCTAGAAATGAGCAGAATGGAAACTCCAATCTAGACTGGTTTGACTCCAAAGCCAAACTCTTCCCCCGGTTCCATGGTATTGTTGAAAATATGAATTCCACTGATGTGAATTTCTAGCCTCCTGAATATGGCTTGCCCACAGAGAATTAGGTGATACTGATAGTATTAATTCGACCACATTTTGGCATGGTTGGGGGGCTTCTCTGTAAATCATTTCATCTTCCTCTGCATAGCACCCTTGTGTAGGGACACAGGGGATGGGGCTAGGCACAGGGAACACAAGCATTGGTGGATATATAAAATATATCCTTTTCTTGTTGGGAGCAGAGAGAGTAATCCTTGTTAGATTTACATTAAAATGAGGTCATGCTTCTTGGAAAAAGCTACTCACCGAGAGAGAAGATATCTATTGTTCCATGAGAGTTCCCTATGGTGGAGTGAGTGACAAGGTTCTTGGAAATATCAGATAGTGTTTACTTTGGGGCTGAGTGAGAATAAGAAAGTGGCAGAACAGGGAAAAGATTTCACCACAAGGAGCTCATTCCTGCAGACCCTGAAAACCAACCCAAGGAAAACCAGCTCCTGGCATTACATAACACAGGCCAAGTCTCTCTCCTTAACTACAGAAAGAGGCAATTCAGGTCAAAGACAGACTCTCCTTTCCCATGCAGAGTCCTCTTGTCACTTCGCTCATTTCTTTGTTTGTGCTTTACCTTCTGTTCTCCATTTCCGCTTTCCCCATCCCATTGGAGGACAGATCCAAGTTTTCATACCGATGCCCGCAATGCTGCTCACCCATCACCTACCTGAGCGATGGATATTAATATGCATATAATTTGAATTATACAGTCTTTATGGTCTTTCAGTTCCCTCACTTAATATTTTTGTGTTTGTTTATAGTCTGTTGGCTCCCGTGGGGCCAGCACAATTACTCTTGCAGGGCACTGTAATCTGTAAGGAGCCAGATACTGAACTCCACACTTCAGATACCCCACGCTCATGTGTTGAGGGTGACAAGGAACTGTTTCTTTCATCTAACCAGAGTTCAACAAATCCATCATGATCTTCAAAGAAAATACCCGAGAGTCCACAACAGGGGCCATAGGATGAATGAGAACTTTTAGTACATAGGAGAGTTTAAAAGGCAGATAGGGAAATATGAGTTGAAAAGGGATGCTCGGCAACAAATCAGACTCTTGTGCATAGAAAGGAGAGACCCCTAAGGGGAGAGCATGTGAAAATTTCAGATTGTGGGGTTTTGCTCTTGGAGATTGTAATTCAGTAGGCCTGGGTTAGAAGTCCAGAATCTGCTCCTTAGGCAATTCTAATGCAGCTGACATTTGGGAACCACTGAGGTCTTGGATGGCTCCCAAATGAAGAAACTGAAGCCTAGGAAAATTCAATGGCTCATCCAATGCTATACGGCTAGGTAAGAGGGGGAGAGTGAGACCACCATTCCATTGCCCTTTCCATTAACCTTCATTCCACCACTTAGCATTTCACTAGTAGAGAACCACTGTTGTCCTGGGGGTACCAGGAGGTTGAATGGAGGACGCTGGTGCTAAGAAGGGAGAACTATTTAGAACACATGTGAAACTCTATTTACACCAAGCTTTAAATTGAACTTCCCATTTCCCAGTTTCAGCTTCCAGAATGCAACCTTAATCTAGTTCATTTGCATAAGCTTTAAAATAAGCCTTTAGAACAAATGTAAATGGATCTTCAAAGAACAATATTATGATGGGTTCAGTGTAAATGACTCAAAAACATATGGATGGCATTTCCTGAGGATTTCCCAGAGAGTCTTGCTGTCTGTCTGTATGCAAGGGAAGTTTATTATCAAAGCAAAAGGGAGGGGGGCGGTGGGAGAAGTGTGGTATTCTGGGAAGGACAGTGTATCCTAACCTGTCTGTGGTTCTAATTTATTTTCATGCCTCAGTGAGCTGGGCTGATAACATGGAATGGCCAACTTGAAGCAGAATTCAATCTCTTCATCAGGGTGATCTTGGCTCACAGAAGCAGCTCACACCCCAAGTCATAGGACACAGAACATAGATCTCAGAACTGGAAAGAACAAGAGATTTTTTCCATAAAGCTCACCTCACCATGGGGATGAGGAAACCAAGGTTCAGAGAGGACAAGTAACTTGTCCAGGTCACATAGCCAGTACATGGTTGAATTGGGACATCAGCCTAGGTATGTCTAACTCCAAATTTTATTTTCTCTCTAATATATCACCTAGCAGCTAAGAAATCAGCAGAGAGTGGGTTTTAGAACCAGATAAGCAAACACAGCTTCAGGATGAGGTTAGGCAGCTAGAACTTTATTGATCAACAACTTTGCCACATCAGTGGCACATTGGTTGCTGGGCAATGTGGCTCCTCTCTCAAGAGGCAAGAAGGAGATTCTGAAGATGATGGATCTGCATTAAGCAAAACCCAATAACCAGGCACTTTCAGGTCAAAAACTTGGTTTGCTGTGGTATGGAGTTTCTAGGTCAGCTGCCCAGAGGCTGTCCTTATAAGCTAATGCTCAGCTTATCTGAGATGAGGCCATCAGTAAGGACCTCCTCAGAGAGAAGAGACAGGAAAACCAATTTAAGATCCCCTTAGACAAGGCAGATGGAGATATGGGCTTGTTTTCTGTCCAATGCTAGTATTGTATCTTATCTTACAGCTAGGCTAAAATCAGAGGACTTGGCTAAAAAAAAATGCCCAGGGTGAAGAGATGACTTGGGGATGGGAGGTGGGTGCTGCTAAACTGGGCAGGTCATTTAGTACCATAGGCCTCAGTTTCCCTATTCAGAGAATGGAGAGCCTCAACTAGCTTCATGTTAGTCTATTGACAGTGCTGGCTGTAATAATCACCTGCAATGTGTGTTAACCCAGAGACTCTGAGTCCCCAGTTTCAGCTATTCTGATTTAGGAGGTTTGACATGATACTCAACAATCATTTCATCCATGCTATCAGAGATATTTACTGCATGTCCAGGAGATGTTCTGGGCTCTGTGTTAGGTACTGGGAATATAATTGTGAATGCATAATGAATGCAAAGTGCTGTATAAGGCAAATGGGGTATTTAAATCTTTAAAGAAGAATTCTTGTCAGATGAATGGCAGTGTAATATTACATACATGGGATTTAGTCAGAATTGGATTTGAATCTTTACTTTTCTACTTACTAGCTATGTGACCTTATTTATGCAATTTACTTAACCTCTTTGATCTTGTCTATAATATGGGGATATGATGATGGTGCCCGCTTCATAAGATGGTTGATGATTACATGAGATAATCTCGCTGAACTGCTCAGCACAGTTCCTGGAACATAGCCAAGGCTCACCAACGGCGAATACACACAGATTCCTGGGGTTGTAGGAGCTTGCAGGAGTGTGTGTGATATGCATATAAGCGTGTGTGAGACCCACAGCATGCATGCATGTACAGTGTATACGTCTCTCAGAATAAATTTAGTGATGAGGGAGACTACTTCTGTATTTCTGCTTGGCTTCATCAGGATGGCCTCATGGAAGAGGTGACATTAGATTGGACCTTAGCAATGGGCAGAATTTTGATAAGCAGAAATGAAGAGGAGCAGAAAGTGTTCCAGAAAGTAGGGTACGAGCCAAGGGGCAGAGGGCCCCTGAAGGCAGAGCTGTGCTTGGAAAAGTGGTGGACAGGCCATTTGAGGGAGGCTGGCCAATGGCAGAAGGGCCTTGGGTGCCAGTCAAGGGACAAAGTGGACGTTGGTTTGTCTTTGAAATACACAACCTGTTTTTTTTCTGGGTGGTAAGCCTTTGATAAGCATTTGATGAATTAATGACTGAGGTGTTGAGCAGGGGAACAGCCTTTTCCGGGAAGTTCACCGGGAGGAGGTGTGCCGACTAGAAAGGATGAAAGGGAGGCTGGAGGCAGGGAGGTCAGGACTGCCGTACTGTCCAAGACATGCAGAATAGGCTGCTGGACTAGAGGGGGATGAGGAAATGGAGAGACGGGGCAGGTGCAAAATATATCTTGATGGAAGCAGCACCAAGTCATGGAGACTGATCAGGAAGCAGGTGTGGAAAGAAGCAGCAGAGACCTCAATTTTCAAAGTGTGTATCTGGAAGAATATTGGATCAGAAGGGCCACTAAATGAGGCTGAGGAGAAGCATTCAGAGCCTTTCCAGGCTAAGCCAGGGCTCCCTGTTCTGTGCCCCATGGTGCTGGCAGCAGTGTCTCGTGGAAACTAGTATCTGACGAACAGTACTCATATTACCATCCTTTATAATGCTCGTGCCAATGTCAATGTTTTGAACGTTGCCTTCCCTGCTAGAATATAGGCTTCATGAGGCAGGTACTGTGTCTGCCCTGTTGCCTGCTCTGTCCCTGACACATAAAATTGTGTCTGCCACATAGTAAGTGCTAAAAAATTTAAAAGGTGGGAAAAGTAGCTGAGAACTGGTTTACTGAGGAAAGAAGTTGACTCACTTTGAGACACATCAGGTAGGAGGTGATGGGAACTGTCTTGGGGTAAATGCCCACTGGGTAGTTGCATATTCTGGATAGAGGTCCAGTTTCAAGAGGGAGACCCTGGTCACCAGCGGGCACCTCCTTCCATGCCAGGTATCACCTCCTTGTGGCTCTTCCCTTGACAGGATCTCATGGGATTTCCCTCCAAATCCATCTCTACTCTCCCGGCCACACATACTGGTTTCTCCACCAAAGGCTCTGAATTTGAGCTGTACTGATATCTCTGTGATACAGGATAGCCCCTTTTGCCTAAAGAAAACCACTCTGAAATTGCAGGCTTCCAAATGAAGCTTTGTAGTACACCCTATGGCAATTCAAAAGGGTGGAGGGAGGGGAAGAAGTCTGAACAATTGCTTAGCTCATTAAAAACAGCATTTGGTTCACATTTCAACATCTGAAAAAAAAAGACAAAATGGAATTTTACAATGTGGTCACATGAGCTAAGACTAGCGAAGCAAGATCAAGACAGAAAAAAAAAAAAAAAAAAGAAACAAAACCCATACAAAACCCCCAGATAACTGGTTGCATTACTGTGAGTGCTTGGTACTTCCACTTCCGGTGGCTCTTTGTTTCCCCTGTAAATTCAAAGATACCAGAATGAAAGCCAAAACAGGAGATCCAGGAGATAAAAAGAAGGTATCCAGGTAGTCTCAAGTGGTTTACCCCTTGAACTCCACTCCCTTGGTACTCTAAAGTGAGAGCTTAGCCTGCAGTGGCTCTGTGGATTCTTCTGGTCATTCATTGCTTGAAATGTGGGTTTCCATAACTTCACAAGTCACCTTCAAGATACAGACTGCATGGATTCCCAAGGAAAAGAACATCAGAAAGTTTCAGAGGCCAGGCTTGGTGTTGGGCATTTATCACTGTACAAGTCCCTCCCTGCCTTACTCCTGAAAGGGACACACCAGTGGTCACTGTGACGAGCTGGAGCCTGCTTGACCTCTTTGTAGCAGCTGAAGTTATTAGCCACCCTGCCATTCATGAAGGGTTTTTATCTCTCTTTCCTCTGTCACGTCACTGTTTTCTTTTGCTTTCTCTCCTGCCACTCCATTCACTTTTTGTTAGCTTTCTTTGTAGACTTCTATCCACCCTTCAAATGGTGGTGGTGTCTGAGGGTTCATAGCAATTTTCTTAATTTTGTCTACATTCCTTATTCTCTTTCACCTATCCAGCAATTTTTTAAAGAAATTTCTATGCGCCAGACACTGCCCTGGGCATTTGGGGGTATGAACGTGAATGATGGGCCCTTGCCTTTAATCAGCCTATGGTTTATGAAAGGAGAAAGTATGTAAAACAAATACAACAAAGTGTGATATGTATTGTGTAAGGTGTCATGGAAGTGCAGAGGAGAGTGGGATTAACTGCCGGGGATTTCAGCATCAGCTTTCAACAGGAGGTGGCGAGAAATCGAGACTCCCTAATTTATCTCTCTGGCCATGACTTCCCCTGTCTTCTGAGTGCCACACTTGAGTTTCAGATGACTTGACAGACATCTCTACTAGCATATCCTGCAGCTACATCAGACTCACAATTTTCAAAATGAAAACCCCAACCTCCTCGCATTGACATTGCCAGCCACCCAAGTCACCCAAGCTGGAAACCCGAGCCTGATCCTGGATCCCGCTCTCCCTCCCTCACCTAACCACACCCTGATGATTGTATGTCTATGAACGTTCTGACCTGCCTCCTTCTACATGACCATGATGTCTGCTCAAGTTCAGGCCCCCATTATCTTTAACCTGGAATATTACAAGTATTGCAACACCTTTCCAGCTGTTTGGTCCTAAACTCCATTGTGCTTAGGAATAACCTGGGGAGCTTATCACACACACACATCCTGCAGTCCCACGCTAGAGATTCTGGTTCAGGAGGTCTAGAGGAACAGCCTCAGGTGGCCCCAAGGGGACAGGTTTGTGGAGCACACTGAGGATAGACAGTGCCTCTCTGCCTTTAGCATGCTCTGTTCTCATTAGTGCTGGCTGCTTCCAGGGTATATTCTGAAGCACAGACATGCTCCTGCCATGCCTTGGCTTAAAAACCTCCAGTGGTTCTAAACATCTTAACAAGACATCGAAGACCTTTCCTAAAATGACTGGAATCCCCTCAGCTATGTAGTTAACTTGTTTTCCTTCTCCATCAAATGAGCAAGTTGGCCTCATAACATCGAGCTTGGTACTTAGCTTCACCCCAGGCCAGCAGGCTTATACCTCTACTCTGCCCTGACAAGTTGTAACTTTCAGTAAACAACACAATCAGTGTATACTTCCAAAGGTTGTTGTATGAGGATTACACAAAATCCTGGGAATAGAGCTCTTTACTCAGCATCCAGCATAGAGTCAGGCCTCCAGACTGAAAGCTAGTATTGTCGTCTCATGCTCTTCCTCATTCTGTCCTCGACACCCCAGTTATCTCAGACCATTTACCATTCCCTGATGAAGTCAGGCAATCTCATTGCCACTATCTGGGACTGTCTTTCCTTAATTGGAAAACTCTTATGTTACCTCTGCAAAGCAGTGCTCTCTGTGGTTGCAGCTCTGCTCACAGAAAAGGCTCTGTATATCCCTCTTTTGCGGTATTAGGGACTTGGTATAACTAGGAGTGCGTCTCCCTTGAGTTCCTTGAGACTAGAAACTGTTTTCTTTATTCTGGAATCTCCAAACCTAGCAAAGTGCCTGCCACAGAGTAGGCACTCAGTGCCCGTGAATGAAGGAATGGGGCCAGGGAATGACTATGTGCAGAGAGTCGTGAGAGAACCCCTGTTCCCTTCCTCTCCATTGCAGAGCCTTTGTAGAGGGACAAAGTACAGTGGCCCTTGTTCCTTACAGACCTTGCTCGTTACAGGTCAACGGGAAGACTCCTCTTCAGAAAGGCATTGCGATCTTTCTTTTCCTAACCTGGAGGTCCTAGATGTGGCCTTTCCAGGTGACTTTCTGCTCTACTCTTTCTCAGTCTCCACCTGACTCGTGCCTAGCACTGTGGCCCCTGTAAAGGGCTGTTCCATGAATAACTGCCTCCCTAGTGACTGATTTATCTGCTCCTTGAATGTGAGGAGGTTGACCTTTTAAGGTGAAAGTGACCAGTCACTGAAAAGCTGAATTGATTTGGTTATTCCCATTCCAATGACTTCAGATGTGGCCCAGAGCCCAACATTTGAGGGCAAGATGCTGCCTGGGTGCTTTCTGGCCTTCTGGATGTGCAGGCAATCTCACTGTTTCACCGGCCACTTCCTTTTACTCCCTTGCCGAGGCTTCAGCGGCAGAAGACAGTGTAAGCCCCAGGAAGCTGTGAAAGCAATAAAAGAACTAAACGTTTTCTAGGTCACCGCCTGATCAAGTCCCCACTTAAACAATAATCTTGCCACTGCATCTACAAAACCCCAGACTCAGGCCCCAAAAGGTTATTTCATCAATAATTCTTGAGTTTGCCTACAGCGAGAATTATTCCCAGCAGGCATTTCAGGCCATCTCTAAACAGGCTCTGCGGAGGGGAGGCCTGGCTCCAATCAGGGGCTTAGGCAGGGACATTAATATTGCTGAAGGGCGAGGGTGGGGCAGAAAGGGAGGGATCTGTGTGCTGTGGCAGGAAAGAAGAGGCCTCTTTGGGAAGGGGGCAGGGGCAGGAAGGCCAAGGCTGATTCGGCCTTGGTCTGGCAAGGGAAGCTGCATTTCGTGTTAACAAATGAGGGTTAAACCAGGCCAAGTGTGCCATCCAGCGCTGTGATAAAAGCCTCTCTGACCACTGAAACTGTGCATGGGATCCTTTTGTCATCTATAGGCTTCAGTCTACCCAGTCCCTAGCTACTGTGTTGTTGGAAGGAGTTTCTTTGATTTACTCAGCGTATTTACCAAGCAATTTGCAAGACCAAGAGATTACTTCTCAGTTCATTGACTCATAGGTGGAAGAGCCTCTTAGGTCCTCTTTTGGGACCTCCAACCAGCCTTCCTGAGCCTTCTCAGACTCCTGTTCTATCAGCTTTTCATCTCCTCTCCGCCAGTCCCCAGGCGGCAGGAGGTTGCAACCACCTCCCCCAGAGAGCCTGGGCCTCTGCCCAGTCAGTTCTCTGAGCCATGACCTTTTTGCTGTTGGGCTTTCCATCTCACACTCCAAGCTGACGGCTACGACACCTTGTCCTCCCTGCTTTGGAGTCCGTGATTAATTCCTTCCCTTCCTTTCTGCTGTTTTCGTGGAGGTATTTACAGACCGTGATTGTGTTCCCTCTGAGTCGGATCCTTTTTCAACTATATAAATTTGACTCTCTCGCTCTCTCCTGATACGACATATCTGCGAATCCCTAGAACATTTGTTGGTACTTGTGTCTTGCTTGGATTTTCTACACCTTTTCTAAATTGCTCCGACTTATGTGGTTCAAGTTACCCCATTCCTCAGTGCTCAATAAAAAGAGCCTCATCTCCCCATCCTCGCCAGTTTGCTCCTGGGGACACCAGCTGCTGAGAACCAGAAAGATCGTGCAAGGGGAGAGGAGGTTAACAGATGGCTCATAATTATATCACAAGAGCATCTCCAAAGGAAATAGGATCATTTTTCAAGTGACTTCTTTACCAAAGTCTCCTGTTTAAATTCGTTTTCCCCACCCCAGAGAAAAGTTCCTCTTTTTTTCAAAAAAGTCAACAATTCTTCTTCCTAAAAGAAAATAAAAAAGTCCATCCAGTCTTTACAGGGGAAAGGAGACAAATATTCAGGGGTGGAGGTGAGGGAGGTGAAAGTGACTGTGGTGATCATTTTTGTAACTCAACCCTCAACTTGTTCAGGCTGCCTGCTGAAGCTGGGAAGTCCAGAATTAGATCCATCAGCTCTCAGTGCCACAGAAGACCTTAGAGATTGTTGTCTAACCTCATTTTTCTATGTGAGAAACAAGTGCACATTTTGATGTCACTCATTCTGGCTTTTAAGGTCTGCTCATCTGTTTACTAGAAATGAGTGGTTCTTGATGAACCTCAGTTTAGTTTCCTCATCTGTAAAACGCAGGCTGTGCTACTTATCTGGGGGCTTTCTGTGGATATTGAAAATAATGGATGGAATAAATAAGTACCTTGCACATAGTAGTCACAGAATACACAATCATTGCTACTGAGTCACAGAACAGTGAAGCCACCTGCCCAAAGCCATTTTGTTAAAGTGGGGCCAGAACTTGGTGCCTTTATTTCTCAGTTCACTACTTCTACTATGGTATCTCCTCCTCAGTATCCAACCCATTGAACACATTCCTATTCCTTGAAGGTGGCATGAGAACGTTCTCAACCATAGCACTCTGGCTGTAAATATGCTCAATGCTCCTACATGTAGGTACTCAAAGCCCACAGTGAAGCTTCCAGTGAGGTTAGCCAGAAAGGAACACTCTTACCTTCTTTAGAACAGAAGGGACTGGAGAGGTTTGACTGAGAGACTTAAGAATGTTGTATGAACTTATCAGAGAATGAAGCAGCTGGGCCTTTCTTAGGACAACTGGGCTGTGCCAGGGTCACTAGCCCAGGCTAGAATGGAAAAGCTTCTATAGAACTTTTTACTGGGAAAGAATCAATCTGTGTTGCCAGTCATTCTGCTGGGTGATTTACAAATGCCATCTAATTTAATGCTTCCCCAGCCCCTGGTTCCCTGATACCAGAAAGTAGGTGCAATGTTTTAAATTTTCTAGGTAAGGAAATTGAGACCTAGCTATATTACATGGATTGTTCAAGCTAACAAATGGTAGTGCAAACATTTGAACCCAGGCCCTCAGTGACTGAGGCTCATATATCCTTCCCATTTTCATGAGTGCTAATAAAACACATGATGGTTATCACCCTAGAGATGGGTTTGATTTACAGGGCACCTCTCCCTAAGGTGCTAAACACATTTATAGATTTTTATAAATCCAATTAAGTTTATTATCTTAATATGATCTTGTCTAATTTTTCCATATGGATGTGTACACATGTGATTTGGACAGGAAAATCAATTTAGATAATTTGGACCAAATGTATTTTATCTTATGTCAATGCTGTGGAATTTACCAGAGAACTGATCAAACTTCATGTCAACAGTAGGAATGCATCCCGTATCGCCATAAGACTCAGGCTGGATGAACTTCCCTCTCAGCTCATTCAATCCGCTTCCCTAGGTCTAAAAGGAAGCAAACTGTCTTATTCTGAAAGGTCTTCAAGGACAACTTTCATGGCTGCACCATCTCCTTGTCTCATAATTCTTCACAGCCAGAAAGTTCTTATGCCTAAGCAGAACGTCTATTGCTTTGAGTGAACCACTTTTCCTTCTGTTTCATTCTTGCTTGCTATGGAGAACAGCTGGGAAGGTTTCAACATCTCTGTTATGAACTTGAAAGCTGTTTTAAAAACACTGCAGAAGTTTCTCTTCTGCTAGCTAAATAAACTTGATTCTTTTAGCATTCGTCACAGGGAGACACAATTTTCTACACATCCAACCATTTGTTAAGAGAGTTACAATACTTTCGGAATGTGAGATCTCAGGGCGTGAGAGTGACCACTGGTTAAAAAGCTGTACAAAGTAATTATCACAATATTTGCTACAAGTGAGTCCTCACTAATTATTCTTTTTTGAGCAAAAAAAGAAAAAAAAAAGAAAATAGAACGATTGCTAGATCCTGGAGTCTATCTGAATATGAGAAGGAAAAACCAAAGAGAAGAAAAAATGAGAGTCAAATGAAAGAGGTTAAATAGGGAAAAAAGTCCATACTCCAAAATTTGTATTTATCTGTAAGCCAAGGTAGCAGAATATTATAGTAAGAATGTGGAGGGTTTTTTTTTTGTTTATTTTTTATTTTTATATTTTTAGAGATGAGGTCTTGCTATGCTGACGAGGCTGGTCTCAAACTCCTGGCCTCAAGCGATCCTCCCATCTCGGCCTCCCAAAGTGCTGGGATTACAGGTGTGAGCCACCATGCCAAGCCTAGAATGTGGAGTTTAGAGTAAGAAAGACCTGGCTTCAAATTCCACCTCTGCCTTTGTGTGTAACTTTGATGGAGTTGCTTCATTTCCTAGTGTCTCAGTTTTTTCTTTGCAAAATAGGAACAATGATGATACCTATCACTGAGTTACGAAGACCCAGACCCGGGTAAGCTAATGTATTTAGAAGATTTCTCAGGCTCAGTGGTGGGTGGGATGATGGGGGTGGTGGTGCTTGAAACATAGTAGCTTCTTGTATTCTCTTAAACCCTTAGTTGTCTGTGGGTCTTGGCTTTTGAAACTATCTTTAGGAACTTCCTCACTCTTTGGATTTTGCGGATTCCTTTCCTGAGAGTTGAAATGATGGCGTCAAAAATGTCAGGATTAGTTAGGCATTTTTGAGTTCAAGGGATCCTAGATGCTAACTGGATGATGAGTTAATTATGTAGCTCTGGAATTAACATTATCATTACAGTGCTAATAATAATAATTGCATAATAGCATTATTCTTACAGCAGAATAAGACCACTGAGTGTTGTTCTTGAAAACTGATGCAGCACTAGAGAATACTTAACTCTGTCAAGTTCCGCCACAATTTCTAAGGATCTATAGTGTATCATTGGCATTCTAATGGCTACTCTTCCCCTACAACCCACTGCCTCCCAGGATTCACATGGGAAAGAATGCAAATTCAATTCCTCCTGACAAAGAAATCTAAATTCATGGATTTTCCTAGCTGTACCCTTGAAGGAGAACTTTCCCAAAGTGAAGAGCATGGAAAAAACAATGGGTTCTGCATGTTTCCTTGGGAATTTCGGGAGGAAATGGAGCTGGAAAGGTGGTGTAGGAGGCGCTGAGATGTTGATGGAGAAAAGCCCTCTTCTTTCTCTAAGCCATGTGTCCTTTGTTGAAGGAAGTGGTAGCAAGCTGCCATGAACCCAGTTTTCTGAGCTCTTCTAGAATATCTTGTGACTGTAGTGCTTTGTTTAAGCTGAGAAAACTTGGGGTTTTCATGTGACCCGTGGTGGAAAGGTGATGATGGAGACATGAGTCTCTACAAATAGTCTATCTTCCTTAAGTCACCATTTAGGGACATGGGGTGAATGAACTTGAGGACCAGCACCCATCCAATAAAACCTGCTCTAGGAAAGACAGGAGAATCAAATAGCCAAAAAGTTTCCCAGGGCATGAAGTCTTGGTAGATGTTTGTTTGCCCACTCCCTACACCAGAAGAGGCCTCTCCAATCAAAGCGACCTGGCTCAGAGCAGCCAGAGCATCTGGGGCTGCCTCAGAGAGGATCTGTGGCTTCCTCTCCAATCCACAACCAGCCAGACCTCCCAGAACCAGACAGGAGGGTGCTTTAGTTACTCTGAGGAGCCAAGAGGTAGATGGCCCCCTTCCCTAGATTACTTAGGAAAAACAATAAGTAAAAAACACAATTGATAAAGAGCCTGTTAATCTGCATGGTGACTTTTAAAATAAGATGAAATAAAAGACAATTGTGGGGTGAGGGGGGGGGGACAAGAGTCTTCTCTCCAATCTCCAACTCTCCAGATGGAATGTGTGTGTTGATTCGTTGACTCAATAACAACTCAGTGTTCTAATTTCTTGGACAGTGAAGACCTAGTTCAGATTATATTAAGATCTAGGGAAGGGTGACAAATGGAGTATTGCTCTATAAAGCAGAGAACTGAGAACCTGGGCACTGGATCTGAGCTCCTGCCTCCCATCCCCAGTTCCCCGTATGATGCTGGGTAAATCTCATCACTACCTGTCTCCTTATCTAGAAAATGGGAATCATCACATCTGTTCCCTCATGAGGCTCCATGCATCTTCGTCACATGCTTAGAGATGATTAGATAGAAGGGTCCACAGATAGTATTAGTCTTAGCTATAATGGTCTTAATGAATATGAATGCTGCCCAAGAAAGGAGTGTGTGGTGGTAGAAGGGTTTATGTGTCTTCTGTTTCAGACTGGGACTGGGAAATGAGGGTGAAGAGCTTACTTTGTCACTGTTTATCATTCTTAGTTAACAATGTAAGAAATATGATGGCTGCTAAACAATTTGGTGGCAGAACATCATAAATGAAGCCTGTTTTCCCTGGAAACTGCATAACCATTTGAATTAATTTAATTTGAAATATCAAATTAAATTAAACTGTAGAATAATCCCCAAGGGAGAGCATATTTGCAATGTCTTTTGATAGAGTAGTCCCTGCCAAAAGTTTTGCTTTGCATCTGGCTACAGATCTAAATTTATTGCATTAGCTTTGAGAAGACTTTTTATAGAAAGTGAGATTAAAAGAAAACTTGATGGAAAATAAAGACGTTCACTGCTGAAAACAGCATTCCTCAGAATGTACGTCTCCAACTTTATGCTCTCTATATGTCTGTCTCTGGTCTTCAATTCAGACCATGTAATTAGGCTGGATGCCTGGTTGAAGGGCTTTCTTTTGATAACGCTAATTAACATGCACAGAAAATATCAGAACAAAATGGGCAAAGTCTACTTGGTTTAAGGCCTACAAACTGCGTGTCTTTGCCAGATACTGTTGAAGGGGATGGTCTGCAAAGCAAAGAATAGAGAAAGGAGATAAATTAAAGAGATCACTTTTAAGGTCACCAGGGGGTTCGTGTGCACTCAGTGGTGTTAGGTGGCTGTGCTGTCTTCTTTCTGAATTGTCTTCTCCCTTCTCCTTCTTATTAATCTCTTTTCCAAGTACAGGTCTTGATGAAAGCTTTGGGTCTACAGGTTGGAAGGATAGAAGCTGATGGTGAATTCAACAGTTTCCTAAAATATAGGTCACCCCAAATCATCACTTAGGAAATGACTGGTCTCTTTTTCCATGGCCAGACATTGACGAAAATTGTACTTAGCAGCTGCCTGAAAGTTGATGCAGTGGGAATAATTTATTTCTTCTTCCTGGTGAGCAAATTCACAGCAGGAGAGGCGGATGTGAAGGAAAGGTGTTTGCTTGAAACAAACAAGGTTGGTCCTTTAAGAAAGGGTTGTATGAGTTTAAATTGGGCCCAAAGAACCCAGATAAGAGTATCTTAATCAAATAAAAAAAGCATTAGGCTTTAATCTCCAGCACTTTAGTCATCTCCTAGTTTGTTTTAAATCTCGATTGGAAGAATTATCCTGACAAGAAAATTAGTAGTAAGTCAATAAGTCTGTGGCCCAAAGACAGGGCACTAAGTAACCAGAGGGGAAAAAATTTATTCCTGTCCAAGGCCCTTGCCTGCCCTCCAGTAGCCACAAACATAGGCCTGCAGGCAGTTGCCTCTTGATCCCTTGCACCAGGCTGGGTGGAGAAGTTCATTATGATTTTAGCCATGAAGCCCTGAAGTACAAGTAATCATATTTAAAAAGATAAGGAACACGACAGGAAAAGAACCCAGCTTCATGAAGAAATTCTAATTTTCAGTAGTCATGGGTGGAAAATCAATACTACTCTCTGATGCAAAATGAGAACTGGACTTCATAAAGCTACCTCTTCCCCCTGCTCTCTTTAAAAAAGACACACACCAAAAAGTTAAAAAAAAAAAAAAAACAAGAAGAGAAAGACTTGCAATAGGAAAGGTTTGCATGCTGACAGTCTCAACTTCCCTGAGTGCCTGTGCAACCCCGCCCCCATTCTTGTTGCCAGAGAGCCCTCCCCTGGCAGCAATCTAATTCCAGCTCTCCTTGTCAGAATGTGCCTTCCTGCCAGCTTTAAGCAACTCTTTCCATGCCCCTTCTTTGCACTTTTTCCACCCCCTCACCACTACCCTGAATGCGTGCTCGCCATCTGCCATTCAGGCAGAGAGTGAGAGAGAGGGAGAGAGAAAAGAGACAGAGAGAAGACTGAGCCGAGCACCCAGCACCTAATTTTGGAACCTCACTCAGGAATTTCAGTCACATCTAGGTATTATCTTGATATAAGAAAAGGTATTATTAATTGACTAGCAATGGAATGGGAGCTCTTTTATATTTTATTATCCATTTAGAGTGGCAGCTTTAGACATATTGGGAGATTTCTGTTTTAATCACCGATTATGTATTTGGCCAATAAAGCTCATATTGTTAACATTAATATATACATATTTATAACTCGATGAAGCCAGACATAATTAAGTAGAAATGTTCAAATTAACAATGATGATAATCACTCAAAATAAGATTCTCGTGATGTCTTCCAACAGACGACTCCACCCGCAACACTGCCGTGAGAATTGTATGTGCTGAGATATTGTTCTGCCCACCCTTCGAAATGGTCTGTCAAATTTAACAAATTGTAAACAGAATAATAATGGATGTCTTCATTGTGTTGTATTGAATGTCAGCTGTGTTGGAGGAATTCTTTCAGAGAAAGGGGCTTTCAGGAGGGCTTGAAGACAAGGCCCATGCCAGTATGGCAGGTCCCTTGGAAGGCATGTCTTCTGGATGATCAGGCCAACAGTTGACCAAGATCAGGACAGATGTATTGTCGGTCTAGTCCCCTGGAATGCCAGTGGTGTTATCTTACATCCCTGGAAGAGAGTAGAGCCATCTGCTTATCTTGGCTTTAGTAGTTACATGCAACAGGTTCCCCAAGGAGGAGTCATGTAGCTCTGAAGTCAGCAGGGGAGACAGGGAAGCTGTCACCTGCCCTCCATTCCACCTCCACTCCAATGTGCTAGCATGGCTTTCCCCCTTCCTTTGCTTTGAGCAGTGTATACTCTGAATTCCATTTGGAGTATATCCCTGTGTCCCTGCCAAATTCACTGGTGGGGAAAATTGGTGGTATTGTGGGTAAGCTGACTTGGGACCAAAGTCCATTTCTTGAAGGCGCCACCTGCATTCAAGACATTGGTTTCTTTGAGTGCCTGGCCAGACATATCCACTGAGACTCAGGGGTCTGTCTTCCAACAAATGCAGCTCCAATTCTCACATTTTTATATGCCATGTTACACACATCATTTCTGAACCTCTCAGAAGCCCATGCATTTTTGAGCATTGGCAATCAAGCATAAAGTTCTGGGGCAAGCTGTGAAATCTCTGAAATGAAAATCAATTCCATCTCCATTTCATGGAGACTAATGTGGCATTTACAACATAAACAATCACTTCTGTTAGGGAGGAAAATTAAAAGCTGTGCTACATAAAGGCACAATGTTTAAAGTTCTGGTGGAAATGAGCACTTGGCTTTGAGATGATTACAAAGGGAATTGGAAAAAGAAAATAAAAAACAAGCAAAAGAGAAGAGAAGGAAAGAAAAAGCCAGCCCCAACAATTCAGAAGTGCAGAGGTTTCATAACACAAATTTGCTATGGTTGAAACCATTGGCCTCAGCTCAGACCTCTGGGAGAAAAAGAAAAACCTTGGGCATTTCCTAAGCCATGTGGGAAAGGTGTTTCAAGAGCCCATGAAAGTCACATCTATTTCCTTTCCTGATGCTGTTAGGAGACACAGACAAATTTCCTATGGGAAAGGGCGTGAGACCTACAGGATAGGCAGGGGGCTCAGCTGTTTAGGGTCCCCTCAAAGTATAGGTCTTTTGAGTCCTTGATCTGGTGACATTTTTCATTGTATCAACCTTAATTTCCCTGTTGTTATAATAGGGCTCGCAGGTGTCTATGTGCAGAATACAAAGATTTACAGATTGAAATAAAAATTAAAGGCAAGAAAAAAAAGTCTACTGTTTTTATAAAAGCCTGGAAATTAGCTCATATTTACCATTAGCTAACTAAGGAACTCTAGTCAAGGATCTCAACCTCTGAAGACTCAGTTTCCCCATCTGTAAACTCAGATGCTAGACCATGTTATTTCCAAAGAGGGCTGTCTCTAAAATTTTATCCTTCTCTTATTCTGTATAGGATGATAACCAACCATTCAATTGGTATCATTTGCAAGGGTGGTGAGGAAAAGCATAAGTTGTGGCCAATCAGGAGGTGCTCATTTGCATAGTGACTGATTCCCTAATTAGTCAGAAGACTTCCAGTGTCGCCATACAGGATCACACCAGGGTTCCTGCTGTGACACTGCTCAGTTGAGCTCTCTCATTTGGCTACTAAGACTCTCAAAGTACTAGCCAGCCACTAACTGACTTTTTGATAAAGCTGCCCAGGCAATTAAGAACAGTAACATAAAGGAATCTTTCTCAATTAGTTATTTTTAGAGTGGGCTGGAAATATTACCTTGCAGCCTTTTAGAATTTTTTATAACAGTACTGTTTGTTGTATTACCAGAGTCACATGTGTATTTTTCATTCTATTTTTGTTCTGCATCGAATAATGTGTAGTAATATTATTTTGAGGGGTAGTTATTTGTAAGCCATTTGAAGAGAAGTCAGATGAATTTCTGATAAAGGCAGCCCTCATTAATTCCAATCTGAACACGGGACAGCCCAGGGTAGGTAAGGCTTGTATACACCTATGTCAGCCAATCATCTCATCAGACATCTTGATTTGCCTTGATCAAAGAAGCAATTTGTGAGACATTCCCTCCCCTCTCCCCAACAAAATGCTAATCACCTTTTCAAGGTAGAAGATAGATGGGAAACACTGCACAAATTGCTTGCCATCTCCCCAAAATGCTAATCACTTAAGAACATCTAAATTATGACTTGAGACCTTGCATGATAAGGTAAAAAAAAACAGTGTCAGTGCATACAGAACTATTATTTACCAGTGTCAAAAATAACTATACATTTGCATAACTGTGGTGCTAGATGACAATTTATCCCTCAAAAGTGCTTCTGTAGCAAAAAAAGCTTTGACCGATATGAAGTGTGGCATGCTGTTATTTTTTTAACCCTTACCAAATGGAATGAGACCTCTTGGAATTAGATGTTTGAGCACTGATTTGGTAAACAGGAGTTACCCAGGAAAAACAATATAAATTGCTTTCTTTGATTATATTTCCTTTGGGTGCATTGGGTGCTGTCTTGTGTAAGCCAATGGCCTCTAAAGTGGGTCATGTACACCCTAGGGAGTCACTTGACCCTTCTGCATGCAGGAAGAAACTATTTTATTTCTTAATTCTATAATGTCTATTTTGTGGGTATATTCTTTTTTAATGCATGTCATATATTAGAACTAGTGCACATGTATATAATTTACAGAGAAGTGCATATATTCTAGAGGTATGCTCACAGTTTTTACTGATGGATGTTAGTGATGAAAGAAAAATATGTGGAGATCATTAGACAACACATAGCATGGTGTTGGCCAGGAAGATGGCCTGCTTCTAAGGAGAAGTTTCTAGAGGGATGAGCTCATTAGCTGTATCTACAATTACATTGTTAGAGAAGGTACTTCCATGACATGAATAAGCCTGCTTATAAGCACCGGTCATAAGTATATCTAACATCTTGTACCCCTTTCTATTCAGACAATAATGAAATTTACTTTCCTACAGTTATAAATATAGTCTCTCAAAGTGAAGAGTCACAGATTCAATTCTTTTTGGGGTAGGAAAATACACTGGAATAAGAGATACATCAGAGAAGAAGGGCCAAGATGGAGAAGTAACAGGAAATAATACTAGTTTAACAAGCCTGAGTACCTAGGCTTCCTATATTAACACAGGCATCCCATGCCAACCCCCCAATTCAACCCCAGGACTCCCTGCATAAACAGAAAGACCTCTGAGATTGCCCAGGCAACTGGTTTTGATCTAGCACAGTTTTCTTCTTATCCCCACTGGCCTTCTGCTCTTATCTCCCATTCATTCAATCACAAATATTTATTGGGTGTTTAGGATGTGCCAGACATAGTTCTGGCAATCTTGAGATTTTCTTTTCCTCCCTCTTCTCTGTCTGGGGGTCATCCATAGGTCTCCTTCCATGCAGGAATTTTGAAAGACTGCACACTCATGATTCCTATTCTTCATTGCTGCCCTACTGAGAAACCTAGATCATCAGATGTGTTTCAAACAGAGCTCTAGCAGTGGGAGTAGAGATGAGAACTCATAGAGAGAGGAGCCTTCTATGTGGAGCCTAACTGCCGTCTCACTCCAGAGTGTTTCACCTAGCTTGCTCTTTCAGTTTGCATTTCTAGGGAACATCAAGAAATACCCCATTCATTTCTGAGAAGCTCCTTCATGGGCAATCTTGAGCTTGTTGCTGGAGCGATCCAGAGAAGCACAGAAGAGTCAGTCCCCGTTCTCACTGGGCTTGCACAAGAGTTTGAGGAATTAAATACACACTTAAGACTATACAGAAGCACTATCACAGAGCAGGACGTGGGTAAGTGGGAGAGCTCTATTCAGGATCTGCAGGAGTTGAGGGGCTGTTGTGATAACTGGAAGCAGTCTAGATTTTGAAGTCAGACCATTATGATTCCAGTCTTAGCTCCATCACATATCAGCTATGTGACCTTGGGCAAACTGCTTCTCTCTCTGAGTCTGTTTGCTTATCGATAGAATGGGAATAATAACACCTATTGATAGGATTGTTTTAAGGATTCAATGAAACAACAGATGTAGAAAAACACTTTATAGGCTGGAAAGTGCAATGCATGTTTTAGGAATTTTCATGAATGGAGGGAAATCTTTCTGGTCTGGAGTGATTAGGGGAGGCTTTATTCCGTTATCCACTGACACCTTCCAGGAGAGATACTGTTAAACATAAATGAAAGAGGGAAGCTAAAGCCCAGTTGCTCTGTGCATTCCTTGCTGTTGCAGCATGGAGGATCTATGGAAAGGGTGTGGAGGTGGCCTACTTCCTCCTACCCACTTCTTCTGAAGAATCTACTAGGACTTGGAATACGTGTCTTGACCACTCTGAGAAGAATGGAAACACTGGGCAGATAAGGGGTTGGAAGGGACTTGGGACCCTGCAACACCCAATGGGAGAGGAATGGTGGTCAGGTTTTCAGGCCCCTGCATTCTGCCCAAGCAAAGGTATTCGCAGACCTCCCTGGGGGCTCACCAGAGGGGACTGTGATGAATTGGCTTCTCAGGAGTTTCCTACTCGCCGAGGCCTGTGATGCACGGCAACTTGACTGCTGGTCACCAGCAAAGGGCAGTGTCTAGAATCCATTCCTCCTGCCTCATCCCTGAGGAGAAGCAAGACAATCCCAGTCCCAGCCCTGCTCCTTTCTCCTTCAATGCACGGTTGACAGTTGACAGTGCAATGTAAATGCTGGGAAGTGTCAAGATTAGTCAACAGGAAGAGGATTTAGAAAGTAAATGCTTGCCTAACTCATAGGGCAGATTATATGGTTACATTGTTATTACTTTGAGACATAGTTACTCTTTCTTCTAAGGAATCTTGTAGAAATGCGATTACAGCGTAGTTGCTGTTTATCACCAGATCTTATGAAGTATAAGATCCAGGGGCCCCACTCAGCCCCTGGAGGCTAGAGGAGAGTTATGAGCTGCACTCGTTTGTCTTGGTTTTATCTTCATTCCTATGAACTCTCTTGGGGAGAAGCCTCCCTGGGAAGTTGCTCCCTGCTTTCAGTCTGATTTTCTGATATCTAGTTGTGAATTTGCTGTAACTAAATGTAGTCTGGGATGGATGTGGTGGCTCATGCCTGTAATCCCAGCACTTTGGGAGGCCGAGGTGGGTAGATCACCTGAGGTCAGGAGTTCGAGACTAGCCTGGCCAATATGGTAAAAACTCGTCTCTACTAAAAATACAAAAATTAGCTGGGCATGGCGGTGTGCAACTGTAATCTTAGCTACTTGGGAGGTTGAGGCATGAGAATCACTGAACTTGGGAGGCGAAGGTTGCAGTGAGCTGAGATCATGCCACTGTACTCCAGCCTGGGTAACAGAGTGAGACGTCTTAAATAAATAAATAAATAAATAAATAAATAAATGAAGTCTGGTTTCCTGGTTGTTCACCTTGGCTTACTCATCTTGTCTTTTGCAGATGCCCTGGTGAGTTTTCTGGCAGCTCTCACTGAGCCAGTAACAACTGGATCTCAATCTCCAAAACAATTCTACCAGGTCAGGTTAGGTACCCAAAACAGATGTGCAACATTCCTAGTGCCCACAGAGACAAAAATTCCTAGCTCTTCTTTAAAATGCATTCTTCTACCCTTCTTTAGCTATTGTCAAATATTAGCAAAAAATATGACTGCTCAGAAAAGGCACTTCATTCCCCAGCTTCCCTTGCAGCTAGGTAATCAAGTCTTGGCCAATGGGATGTGAGCAGAAGGGCTGTGTAACACGTCTGGATGAAGCCTTTCTCTTGTTTCTCCCCCACGCTGTTGACCAGAATCTGGTCACAACAATGGGAGCTGGAGCAATTCTTGTGGATTCCGAGATGGAAGTCAGGCTCTTCTGTCTACCTCCTGAATACTTGTGACAGAGCAATAAGCTGTTTTCTGGTTTCAATACCGTTAAGGTGAGCCTTTGTCACATGGCCTTCAATGGAGACTTTTGCTCTGGAGATCTTCTTCAGTGGGAGACCTGAGAGTGTAGACTCATCTCGCAGACTCTTTTGTTAACCTGCCTGGCAGTCTATCCATGGCGAAATGCCAAGCGGGATCTTGAGCTAAACTCTATTGAATTTGGGACCGTCTTTTGCAACAGCCTCTCCAACTCACACTTGGCCCTGAATTTCTCCTTTGTTTCATTTCCCTTTGGTTTTGGCTGATAGCTGTGGGGCCGTACTCTCAGGCATCACCCAGACTCAGGGCTCTTGGGATTCAGCTTTGAGAGCTCAACTAGGTAGGTGGAGAGTGGCTATGTCCCGGAGTATTGCTCCAACTTCCAAACACATTCCTGTCCTAGTTTGGCATAGAGGGAAAAGTGCAGGGCTGGCTTTGAGAGCCGACTCTGGCTCTGTCCTCAACCGGCAATGTGATCTTTAACAACTGCTCTTCTCCCTGGACAAAATGAGGGGGCTAGATGAGATGATTTCTGGAACATCTCCCAACATTAGCATTCCGTGATGTTACAGTTTCATGACCAGCCTCATGGCTGAGGTGCCACCTTCGACACGTGAAGCAAGGGTCCACATCTGTGCCAAGGGCTGGGCAGGGCAGTGCCCCTCACTTCCACCATCTGCTCAGCACCCAACAGTGCTCTGGTCCAGAGGGAGAAGAGCAGGGAGAGGGCGTTTGGGTGCAGTGGGCGGGAAGTGTTACAAAGGTGACAGATGTTGGGGTCCTTCTTTTGAGAAGTCTAGTCTCTCTGAGGCCACATGACACCCAAACACGTAGAATCTGTGGGAACAAGTTACCCAAGAAATATGCCTAGGCTGAGGGACCAAGGCCCAGTGCTAGTAGGTGGGAGGTGGGCAATGGCCAGTGAGGCCAACGTGGGTTTGAAGCCTATCCTCCCCATACTTGCTGTATGATCTTCAATGAGTTCCCACGCTTTTGAGCCTTCCTTTCTCACTTGTGAAACAGGGACGATAGAAACAGCCCCCTCAAATGTAGGAAAAAGCTTGTCTGCAAAGCACCTGACACACAATAGCTACTGAGTAAATTCTAGCTTTCTAGCTGCCCTGGTGTCCTCTCTCCTTTTCCACTTTGAAAACAGCAGCCTGTCTGATTAAGTATCCTGCTTAGTTTTCAGATGACATTCCCACTCTCTTACCTTCTGCCCCTGAATTTTTCCTCTCATTTCCTGTATCTGTTTTCCCCTACAACTGTGCGTTCCTCTCCCCATCCACAGCAAAGTTGTCCCATCATTCCTTCTTTGTAGAGGGCAAGGAAAGGTGGGGTTATACAGATGCCCAGTGATATTTCAGAAGCTCTAATTAAGGGAAAGATTGTGCATGCCATTTGAGTTTTAAAAGAGATTCAGATCAGAATGAATGAAATGTTAACTTTTCCCCTGTCTAACCCACTTGCCCACATACCCTGGGGCAAAATGAAACATAACTCAGTTTTTCCCTGAAAGGCATCAGACAGCAGGTCACTCTGGTCAATGGGCCCACGGCAGCACCCACTGTCTTGGCAAATGTCCTTTCCATCAGGCACCCTGCCTCTCACCACCTCTTTCTTAGCTAGATATAGATTCGAAAAAATGACAGCACTATGCTGACTCCTGCATCAAATGGAAGCTACACATTTCTGTCCTACAGATAGGTGGCAGTGTGGATTCTGGGCTGTGTGGTTCACAGTCGACTCTGCAGAGAAACACCGTTTCCTGCAGCAGTGAGGATCTTTCGCCACATGTATCTCTGATGCGCATCCTCCTTCTTTGCTGCACCCGCCGCTGCCTCATGAGGTTCCTGGCAGCTCTCACTGCACCAATAACAGCTGGATCTCAATCCCCAAAACAATTCCCTGCTTATTCTATGAGTTACAGTTTAGTTAATCTTTGGTTAGCACATGCACATGTGGGCACGTGTAAACTCTCTCGGTGTAGGCTGTGAATGCTGGTTTTATGTTATTGCACACACGAGTGGAACATACTACCCAGCTTCACAGGGTCTGTGCTGTCAGCCTCTGGGGCCCTATAAACATGGCTGTTTTCACAGTCTAACTTCTGAACTCAGAGGGGCAGCTCTCCCTTGGACTAGGATTTGGCAGGAGTCTTCTACTCTCGGTCTAGATCCTCTTTAATGAAGCATCTATGTGTCACTTATGTCACTATCTCAGCTCTTTTTTTTCAAGTGCAAGGGTTATTTGCTATATTTTGCAGACTTCTGAGGGTACAAATAGAATACAAGTGAAAAAGTAAAAGATATCAGCTTAGAGAATATAAAGCAGGCAATCATGACATTCCAAGAGATGGACAGGAGACCATTTACTGGAGATCAGAGAGTAAAAAAGAGTTTCTGGAATCTTTAAGCCATCTGTGGCTACAGAATGGTAAGAGAAGCCCCTGATCGTCACTGAATACCCTGGCCCAACTATACCCCATGGCTCTACCAGTTCTTTTTATTGACTAAATAAATAAATCCTCATCTGTCAAATGTAGACCATGACAATGAACAACCTTCTTGGGTTGAAATAAGAAGAATCTTGTCAAAATTATTTTCAAATTTATCTACAGGTGAGAGTCAAACCCTCACCCACATCCCACAGAGCTAAGCCTCTGCGTTCTTTTCTCACTCACTGGCCAGTATCTTTCCTGGCCACAGGCACTGCAGAGGTTAATGAGACAGCAATGAAGAGTCCTCTGCCAATGCTTGCACCTGGCTAATCCTCCTGAGGATCGAGGTGTGTGTGTGGAGGCATCTAAAACAAAACCAGCAACCACTGCCATGACTGCTCAACCAACCCTCCCAGAGCATATGACTTTTAATCTTCCTTATTATACGTGTTCATAATGCTTTATCTCAACGGGTCTGTGGCTCCTGCATTTAGCTGTGGAATAAACGATGTTCTGATAATTGCTGGGTCACCATTATTTACTACTACAGTTATTTTTATTTAAGAAAGTCCCTTTCCTTCGGGCTCCAGGAAGAGGGCAATACTATAATTTTCTTCACTGTCTCCCTTTAATGAGGTTGAAGGCCAGGCAAAGGGAGTCAGGCAGTTTTTGAAGAAGCAACCCAGCAACAAAGCTGACCTCAGCTAGGAGAGTTAAACATAACTCACTCCTTAGGCGGATTAATTGTTTCTAGCTCCTGCAGCCTAGCTGAAAGGTGAAGAAATGGTTACAGCTAGGCACTCTAACTAGGTTCAAGCTCATCATTTCTTTTTCTAGTTAAATCCTTCCACCTCACTCCCAATTTGCTACCTGGGCAAGGAAGCCCCTCTCTTCCCCTCCAGCCCCATGATCCAGTGCTCTATAATTTCCACTGTTACAGAATCCGTCATCAGCAACCTGAACTTGGCCACGCAGGGAGAATGATCTTAGTTGAGGAAATTCACCTCCTTACTTTGCTGTTTACTTCCAAATTCCCATAACTTACTGCTTTTGTCAGCCCTCCTGGGATGGCATCTAGAGTTGTTTCATCTCTGACGTTGTGAGTGGGCTGAAACAATCCTCTCTTAGGATGCCCACACTAACGGGAGTCTGCCTCTCTCTCCTCTTCCCTTCTCTTCTCCTAGTCCTCCTGGCCCTCAGTTGGCTGAGAACAGCAGGAGCCCATAACAGACAGCATGTCATCCATTCCTGACAGCCTTGGTGCTGTAATACAGGCCTGCCAAACCCATTACGGTAATGACAGCGTTGCAGAATTAGAACACTCACTCCTACATGGAGAAGAAAAAAACTCGGAGAGAGGGGCAGAGTTGGAATCTTCTGCTATTTTGCTTTTTCTCTCTTTTCTCCTCCCTCAATGTGGCATTGTCCCTTTTCCTTCTTTTTTATTCTATTAAAAATGTAAGTGAGCTCACAACCATATGTTGCTAACTCAGCAAACAAGTTATCAGGGCAAGTGATGGTATCGCCTGGGTCTTGGGGAGCCATCCAAAAGAAGTTATTGTGCCTCAGGCTGGCCCCAGTAGTGTCATTCTGCTGTCTTTTCCCCAAATGGGGCGTGTACACATGGAAGTTCTTTTCTGGGGCTTTGATAATCTCAATAGGCATTTACAGAATTGACTTTCTGCTTTGGGCTGGGTGAGGGGGGTGTTGCAAAACTTAATGATCACCTTTCTGACTGGGGATCATAAACTGCTGTTGATAATTGTGATAGTTAAAGTGATTTGCTTACAGTAATTAGTTCCTAGGGCTCCCTTGTGGAGGTAAGAGGAAGAGATTGCTCTGTCTTGCATTTGGGCAAAGTAAGGCACAGAGAGCCGGAGTCTATTACAAAGTGCTAGTCTTGTTTGACCACAGGAGCCTGGTCTAGGCACATAGATTGGAGGCTCTGCATTGAGGAGAGGGTACTTGTGGCTCTTCGTGGGTAAGAGGACATTCAACATGAGAATTACAGGGCTGCTTTAATGCAACAAAGAGCTATGCCTAGCCCAGAGAGCCCCAGAGCTCCTGCTGCGTGTGAAAGCATATCAGTGAAAAGGCTGGGAGACAAAAGGACCAGCAGTTTACACTAAGACACAAGAAGAAGAGAGCAAGCCTGGGTATCAGCCTCCCACCCAGTGCTTTTCCTACCAGACATTCAGCTCAAGGATCAGACGAGCTCTTGGAAAGGCAGAAGACATTTTCTACCAAATCCGACAGGAGGGAGCTGGTAGCACGCTTGGGATAAAAGGCAGAACTCAGGTCAGTGGTGATCAAGCTATAGACACCGGAGGGAGACCCTCCACCCCAAGTTCTTGCCTTAGTTGTGGTTATCGAGTTGGCTTCTGGGACAGACATTCGCAGGGACTCCTAAAGCCAGGAAGGTGGCTGATTCCAGGGCAGCAGGGAACATGGAAAGAGCCCTGAGCCTTAGTTTTGAACCCTGGCCCTATTGCTTGTTGGCTGTGTATAATGATATACACTGTGTATAATGACATACAGTGTATAGGCCACTGTGGGGACTGAATATGTAAAGCACCTTGCCCAGAGCTCAGGTCATTGTAGTGCTGATACATGTTAGTTTCCTTCCTTTTACTCTTTTAAGGAACCCCCTCAGACATTTGATCAGTCAGCAGATATCTATTGAGAATCTACCATATGTTCAGCCTGATGCTAGAGAAGGCTGAAAGAGGAAACTTGCCAAAAGAACCTAGTAAAATAATGGACATTGAAACACTGCATAGAATTCTCTGCAAGAATTTGTTGATGCTATGTGGCTGACAATTTGATTGGTGAGATAAGGTTCAGGCATAAGAAATTGTCAGAAGCCAGTGTAAGGCAAGAGATAATCAAATGCTAAATTGTCTGGTAGGAATGATAATTTCTCTAATGTCCCCATCAGCTACTGCAGGGTGAAGTCCAAATAGTATTCATGACATCCAAAGCCCTGTATGTTCTGTTTTGCAAATATCTCTCCATCCTCAAAATTTTATTATTCCTCTTATTAGTCTTTATTGGCAACTGTCATTCATTCATTTCATCCATCTAGCCATCCATCCATCCATCCATCCATCCATCTGTCCATCCATCCATCCGTCCATCCAATTTATCCAATCCATCCATCCATCCATCCATCCATCCATCCATCCATCCACTTATCCCACAAATACTTAGTGCTGCATGTCCCAGGTCTGGAAATGCCTGTGAATCAGTCAGGCAGGCCAAGGATCTCATGAACTTGGTTTATGAGATCCTTGGTTTAGTGTGTGTTGAAGAGATAGACAATATAAAGACTAGACATACACAAGACAGATTCAAACAGTCAGAAGTGCAAGGGAGAAAGAAAAACAGGGGCATGAGCTAGACAGGAACTAGAGACTGGTTGGAGGATTCCCTTGGATGGGGTAGTCAAGATGGGACTCTTGGAGGATGTGACCTTTGGGCTAAGACGTGCAGAGGAGAGCCTATCCCTCAAAATGAGAAAGAGAGTCTCAAGCAGCTGAAGCAGCAAGTGCAAAGGTGCCTTTAGGAACAGAAGGAAGGTTGCTGTGGCTGAGCTTGATGGTCCTGGGGGAAGGTGGTATGGCAGGATGTCTGGACAGGTGGTAGAGACCAGACGTAGAGCTCCATGGAGCACGAGAGCCATGGTAAGGAGGTGAGGTTGCTTCCCACGTCCATGGGAGCCAGTGCGGTGTTTTAAGCAGAGAAGTAACATGATCCACTTTGTGTCTCAACATCTTTTTACATGATCATGACTTGTAGTTTCCAAAATGCACATTTCTGCAGTGCATTTCCGTGCCTCTGCATAGGCTGTCCCCCAGGGTCTCCTTTCCACATCTTGTTTACCTGTCAGACTCCTCAGGGCCTTTGAGCTCTAACTCACGTATCTCTTCCTCTGTGAGGCTTCCCCTCTTCCCATAGGTCCCATCTCTGCCAGTCACTGCTTTCCTTTTCTCCTACGCTTCCGACACATCTCTAATATGGCATGCGGCGTAATACATTGCCATTACCTGCTTACGTGTCCTCTCTAGCGAGGAGCCTGCAACATGGTAGGGGCTAATAGATTCGATAAGGGCTGGTAGGCAGGGTAGGCTCTATGGAAGCAAATCTTGAAGGATGGATAGAATTTTGATGATAAAGAGAGGTCAGAGTCTCACAAATCCTGCAATATCTCTACAAGTCATGATGAGACATTATTGGATAGATATTGCCATCAAGAAGGGGAGCCCACCCCCTGTGAAAACCGTGCACCCCTCTCTTCTCTCTAATAGTTAATGAGAATGATAGGTATTGATTTGCATATGATATTCATGCATTTTGCGTATTTTCATTTACCATTGAATGCATGGACAGATTTCTCAATCTTCTCTTTCAAGCCTTCCTTCCTCCATTTAGCAACTTTTAATTAAATGACTCCTGAATATCCTGCACAACGCTAGGCCCTGTGAAGGACAAGCAAGCAGACATTTGTCCTTGGTGAGCTCACACCTTACGGCTTCCAGGGGCAAGGCAGAGGGTGCAGCTGGGGTTCTGGAATCAGACAATATGGATATGGGTCTGAAGACTGGCTATGATGAAGTGTAGAATCTTGAGCAACCTGCTCAACCTCTCTGAGCCTTGATTTCCTCATTTATCAGATGAAGGTAATAATATATACCCAGTGGGTTTGGCTTGGTGGAGTGCTGGGCACATTGCTAGAGCTCTGTGGATATTAGCTATAGATTATGATTGTTTTTCCCAGATCCCCGTATAGGAGGGTGTGCAGATCCTATTAAAATATCCTGGTTGGACTCTGTGTAGCTGTGTGAAGCCTCTTTTCTTCCCCAATTCCAAGTCTTCTGAGTCCAGCTAAACTGCAGCTCAACTTGGAACAGGCACTGATCAGGTCAGTGGGAAGCCTGAGTTGGGTGTGGGGATTGGGGAAGCCTCCCTGCCTCGTGCTTGTCGAGGCCCTCCCTTCCCTTGCTTCTTCAGTTGTAAGCAGAATCTACCCATTCCCCTCCTTTCTCTTGTCTTGCCTTAAAATATGCCCCAGAGAGATCATAAATTGATTCTTCCCCTGACCTACAGATACCCGCAAAAGTCTTCTGGTTGGCCCCCAAGACTTCTGCCCCGTCCCTGCCAGTCAGTCACTCTTCCTGTCACTGCAGTCGCAGCAGCTCTGGGGGTCAGTGAATGGGTTGAGAGAGTTCAGACAGGATGTATGGTGTGATTCATTTGCACCAGGGGATTCTGAATAGATAATAATTGTCTGCAAATGACAATTAAAAGAATCTTTTTAAAAATGCCTTGATGGCTATAAAATGGAAGGCGAAGCACATCATGCCTCTCGTTGCAAGTAATTATGGAGGTGGCCTGTTATGCATAGGTTTTGAGTGACTTGATATTTCCGCTCAGACACTCTGCACAGAGACACTCCCTCAACTTTCAGTCTGTGACCCTCGGACCTCATCCTCAAAAACAGCATTTGAAGAAGACTCACTTTGACTTATTCCTGAAGCCCTTTCCTTGGCTTCATAAGGAGCCCAGAGCAGGGAAGGGAATTGAAAACCAGCACCCTCTGAAGATGAAAGGGGCAGAAAGAGGAACAAGCATTTATTTATTTATTTTCTTTTGAGATGCAGTCTTGCTCTGTCACCCAGGCCGGAGTGCAGTGGCACAATCTCCGCTAACTGCAACCTCTGCCTTCCAGGTTCAAGTGATTTCCCTGCCTCAGCCTCCTGAGTAGCTGGGGTTACAGGTATGCACCACCACATCCAGCTAAGTTTTGTATTCTTAGTAGAGATGGAGTTTTGCCATGTTGACCAGGCTGGTCTTGAACTCCTGACCTCAGGGTGAGGCTTGCCTTGGCATCCCAAAGTGCTGGGATTACAGGCATGAACCACTGTGCCCGGCCAGAATGAACATTTATTAAGAGTGTTGTATACCAACTCTTGTGTTAGCTGCTTTTATAATCATTGTCTCAGTCCATCCCTAAACAGCCAGGCAAGGAAGGGAATTTCATTCTCTTACTTTTTTTTTTTTAAACAGATAGGTAACTGAGGCTTAAACAGATGAGGTAACTGAGTGGTTAAATGACCTGTTTGAGGCCAGTTAACAAACATGAGATTTGAACTCTGAAGTACCTACTTACAGAGCCCATATTCCTTTCCACTCTACAATGCTCCCTGCACTGTTCCCTGTCTGAGATCTCTTTCATAATACTTAAAGCTGTTATAATCCATTTATCTAATAATTTATTTGCATTTTTTGGCTTTGTCATATAGATTGGTGCAAAGATAATCACAATGTGTGCATGAAAAGTAATGGTAAAACCTGCAATTACTTTTGCATTAACTGAAATAGTTTTACCAGGGCAGGGAGACACTGTCTGTATTACCAGTGCTTCTCCCGATCACTATCCATGGACACTTAATAAATATTTTCTGAATGAATGATTGGCTTCCTCTGGTGGTAATGAATCATTGGAAGTGTCTAATACAAGGTTATCTGATGATCAGCCAACATCTTTATTAAAAAACATTTCCATGGCTGGGTACAGTGGTTCATACCTGTAATCTCAGCACTTTGGGAAGCTGAGGGAGGCAGATCATGAGGTCAGGAAATGGAGACCATCCTGGCTAACATGCTGAAATCCCGTTTCTACTAAAAATACAAAAAATTACCTGGGCATGGTGGCACATGCCTGTAATCCCAGCTACTCGGGAGGCTGAGGCAGGAGAATCGCTTGAACCAAGGAGGCGGAGGTTGCAGTAAGCAGAGATCATGCCAACTGGGTGACAAAGTGAGACTTTCTCTCAAAATCAATACAT
This sequence comes from Cacajao melanocephalus, assembly GCA_963573385.1. Classification (NCBI taxonomy): domain Eukaryota; kingdom Metazoa; phylum Chordata; class Mammalia; order Primates; family Pitheciidae; genus Cacajao; species Cacajao melanocephalus. The sequence goes on along the minus strand of CAUYLG010045536.1, from coordinate 118,366 downwards.
AAATAAAGAAATACAAAGAACGTTTTCATGTGATGCCATAGATTTGACACAGGCTAATTCAGGTAGGCACGGGTGGTATCTATGGCAGAAATCTACCCTGAAGTAGAGATCAGAAGTTCATGTCTGCAATTCCTTTGTTGACAGGCTGAGCATGAGCAATAGAAGATGGCGTCCTCTTGCCTTGGCTGGATCCTCATGCCCTCATGCAGTCCAGCTTTCCTAAATGCCTCCTCTCCTCCTGCTTTCTGTCTAGGGTAGAGGGGAGGAGGCACTCTTGGGAAACCATGACCTTTCCACCTGTCACAGCACTAGAACACCAAGAGATGCCAGCCGATTCTGAGGGCAGAAGAACCAGTGAGGCTCTCATTGATGGCTTAGCTCTCGTTCGTTCTAGATTCCTAAACCTGAGCAGGTTTACATGGCTTTGCTGAATTCTCCAAGTGTTAGTTGGGAGGGAGGATGCACAACAAATCAGAAACAACAAACAGTGCTAAGATTTGGGTAGGGGAGTTGAGGAAGAACCTCAATTTTTTTCTGGTCAATGTAAGACCAGATCCTTAAGCTCCAGGCTGCTAAGACTGGTTCTGGGACAGAGAACAGCAAGCAAAATGCATGCAGGTGAAATGCTGGCTCCACACAGTGAGGGATGGCTTACAATTTGAGGAGGAGGTTTGGGAGGAGGATGCTTCAGCTGCTCGGCTTCTAACAGCTTTTGACAACTCTGCTATTCTGATGACCTGAAATGACATGTGTGTGGCTTGTGTGTTTCACCTCTGGAGTCAGTCAATGTGGCTCACAGGGTGACAAGGGCAGGTGAGCAGAATCAAGGTGGGCAGGAAAGAGCAAAGGCGAGTGACAGGTTGCTAACTCGTGTTTGTCAAAAAGCATCTCTCTCCTGGTACTCATGCCCGCCCTGTCACTGCCTCAGCCTTGGAAGCTCTGGAGACGCCACAGACCACCAGGGAAGTCACTACAGTCTCTGGAGGTGCAGTCCTGGTGCCTTCTGCTCCCTCCTGCCTTGAGGGGGTCTCTTCCTCTGCTTCCTTGGTTTAGAACCTTTACCCCTAATGCCAGCACCATGCCTACTGTATCTGGATCTTCATAATTTGGCCAGAAACCTGCTTGGCCAACAAGCTCCCCAGCGATTCTTACAGACATCAGGACTCAGGTTTTGGGGTTCTGTCATCTGGGCTAAAGTAATGAGCAAGCTATGGAAACATTTAGTGACATCAGTGATCTTGTGAAAGTCACTAAAGGTACCACGGTTCTCCAAAGAGTTTCTAAAGGAAAATACTGTGTGTTATTGACCAGAGCCATTAGCTCCTAAAATATTGGGAATGAGGGAATCTTCAAAATCAATGCACTTTAATCCCTTGATTTTGTAGGTCTGTGATATGGATTGCTTGTGTCAACTTGGCTAGGACATGGTGCCCAGATATTTGGTCAAACATTCTGGACGTTTCTGTAAAGGTGTTTTGAGATGAGGCTAACACTCTTGAATCAGGGGACTGAGTGAAGCAATACAGTGTGAGTGGGCCTTGTCCCATCACTTCAGGGCCAGCGTGGAACAAAAGGCTAACCTCACTCGAGCAAGAAGGAACTCTCCCTCAGACAACCTCTTGACTTGAATTCAATGTAGACTCCTTCCTGGGTCTCAGGTCTGACAGCCTACCCTGTGGATTTTGGATTTACCAGTCTCCACCATTGAGTGAGCCAGTCCCTTAAAAGAAATCTTTCTTTCTCTATATATCACTTCCTGTTGGTTCTGTTTCTCTGGAGAATCCTGACTAATTCAAAGCAGAAGAGTGCTAGAACTAGGTCTAGATCCTAGATCACAGCAATGTGGGAATAAAGAATAATTCACGGTTTTCCTTACAGGAAGCATACTAGCTTCTGCCATAGGAAGGACATCATGCTGTGTGTGTGTGTGTGTGTGTGTGTGTGCAAGTGTGTGTGTGTGTTTTCCTGTGAGCTCCTTGGAGGCTAGGGCCCACATATCTTATCTGTCTCTATTATCTCAGCCCCAAATACTGATTCTGGCAGATATTATTTATTAAGTAATGCATCGATGAAAAGTAAAAAAAAAAAAAAAAAAAAACAAACAAAAAACAATGTGATTCCAAATTATTTGAATGCATCTGGGACTTCTAAAGGTGCAAGTAGCAGAACACACCCCAAGGAGGTGAGAACGTTGTCCACTTGTTCATTTTTACTGTTGAATATCTTCTCAGATAGGAACAAAGCTGGAGAGTTAGTGTCTCTGGCTGGAGAAAGAAGTGATGGGGTCCCTGGGGTAAAGTGAGTGAACATCAAGGGTTGAAGAAAAGCAGGGAGGAGAAACACCTTTTGGTGGCTGCCACTCTGTTGGATACTTGCATGTAGGCACTTGTATTTAATCTTCATGTCAACATAAAGAAGTAGATAGTAAAGCTTTTTGTTTTTTAAATAAATGAATTGGGATAGGAAGTAGAGAAGAGGATTAGGGACAAGGGCTCTAAAACCTAACTCTAACCCTGCAGGAAAACAGGCCCTAGGATTCATCTTCTCACTGCAGAAGAAGGAAGAAAGAACTCCGAGTCCATGCTGGAGGCCACCTCAGCCCCCTCTAGCAGGTGCCTAGAGCTTGTATACTGGTTCTCCGTGGCAGGAAAGTGGGGCCTCCTTGGCCTTTGACTTTGTTCTCAGATACACAAAGAGCTATCAGTGAGGTCTGGTTTGACTTCAGTGAAATTTTGCTTTGGTCGTCAGTGCCCTGAGCTGCCTGGACGCAGGACAGCATGTCTGCCTTCACCCAGGCCTGGAGTAGTGTGCGTGTGCAGCGTGTGAACGGTGGGTTTGGGCTGCATGCTCTGTACCCCATCACTGCATTTATATGATCTATGCCTTCCCCAGGGCAGAAGAGGAAAGGGGCACCCATCAAGTTCTCTCAGATCCAGCTGAAAAAACTCTCCTTTGGACAACTCAGCCCGTGGGCTGGGTTGGTTTCTCTAGGGCAGGGCTCTCTCGGAGACAGAGACAGACACGCTGACCTGTCTTCTGAACCAATTGTATGGGCATCCTAAATGGAAACCAAGCTGACAGCCTGGCTCCTGCTGAGCCCAGCTTCATATTCCCTCAAGCTTCTATTTTTAAAGTTGCTTCTCCTGCTCCTGTCTGCTCTGTAATAAGCCTTGGACATTGCCTATAAGCTGCTCCACCCCACAGCACTCCAGCATGAACCCCTGCTGTACCTGAGAACTCCTAGATGCAGTCTGTCTTAATAAAATAATAACAGACTTTCCCAATATGCAACTGGTAGCCAGTTGTCCGCTAGACTTTAGTTTTCCTGAGCATTGGGGCAAATACCCAACAAATACCGAACTCCCCAGGTCCCACAACAGTTCCCCCTTCTTAGACTTCATTGCCTTTCACCTCCTGGTTTATCTGTAAAAGAATATGCAAGCCATGGGAGGCAAAGATGAGGAGCTGTGTGCCAGATGTGCTCACTTAAGGAGTTGATCGATTTAAAAAATTCAGATAGATGCATTGGAAGCTGGTTCCTGACAGCAAAAAGAAATTCTCCCCAGTCCCACTGAGTTAAACAGCAAGCTGCGTATTTTTCCTTCCAGGTTGGATACTTCCAACAAAGCAAACTTTGCGGGGGCTATGCAGGCTGGTGACTCCTTGAAGGGGGTACCCATCTTGACTCCCCATGAGACAAATATATGTCCCAGGACAGTGTCACTCTCCTTTCATCCCTGTGACAACAGGTTTGGCTTTATTTGTGCCCCTCTTTTCTAGTTCCCTCAATTCATCTTTCTAAATGAGTCTGAATTCTCTTCCTTAATGAGTCCCAGTTTGGGACCTACCTGGCTCATTTGCTGCTGGGTCCTTAGGGCCTATTAGCATTCCTGGTGCATAGTAGGTGCTCAAGAAATACTCCCTAAGAATGCCTTTGATGTACCTCATACTGGGTATTACCTTATGTATATGCTGTTTCAATTTTTATTTTTTAGCCTAACACAGATCTTAGAGGTGGAGGTGCTGTTATCTGCATTTTATAGACAAGGGAATTGATCAGGGGTGTGGAGCTGGGGCTTGAATTCTCATCTTCTTAATCCAACATGGGCTCTTCTACATATCACACTGGCAATGTCCCCGCTCTTCTTGCCTGAAGAACTCTGGGAAAGGGGCTGCCTTGAGATCCCTGACTCTTATGGCCTGGGGGAGGTACAGTGGCCGAGGCTGATGGACAATAGCCCTTTCTGCGAGCCAGGGCTCGTGGATCCGGGGCCACACTCCTGAGGCGGCACAGTAGGAGCCTGGGGAAGCTCCCCCAGAGGGAGGTCAGGCCAGGCCTGGAGATTGTTGGGTGACCTTCACTGCAGGGGGTCCCTGAGTTTCTGCCAGCTCTGCCTGGAGCTCTGACCTCTAGAAGCTGTTCCAGGCTGGTTGGCAGGTGGCTTCCCTCCCGTGGCTGCCTCAGGGGCAGCCTTGCCCTCTCCTAGGCTCCATTCATGCTCTCTGAACAGGGAGGAGCTGGAGTACTTGGAAGGGAATGTGTGCTTCAGGTGGAATGTGCTGCAGTGCCGTGGAGGGAGCACTAGCCTGAGAGTCAAAACACGTGGGCTTCAGGTCTGTCTTACGCAAGTGATGAAACCTCGCTGAACGACAGTTTCCCACTGGCAAATGCGCTGATGCCTCCTTCTCAGGGTGGTTGTGAGAATCAAATGAAATGATATACAAGTGCCATGAAGATACATCTTAGCCGAGATATGGTGCTGCAGGGCACGGGCTACAGACAGATCTCCAGTAGGTGTCAGAGCCATCCGTATGGTTAATGACGGTCCCTTAAGAGAAATTGAATCCTTCTCCAGCCATAGGCCCTAGCATGACTCAAAAACTTGCAGAAACACTTTAGTTGAACAAGTCTCTGGGACAGACCAAGTATTTTGGGGTCAAGGAAGTCAACTATTAAAACTTTGTGGTAATCCAAAGAGAACAGAGGGATTGCTTATGACACACCAACACCTTCTTCTTTCACCGAGTCCTCTCCCTGCTGTTCTTCCCCATGGGAAGGGAGCATTTGCAGAGGAGCCCTGAGAGATGGGGGCTCATACCCAGCCAGCAGTGCCCCAGCTTTCATGGCCCTGCCTGGGGTAGTCCAATTGGAGTGGAGGAGAGCAGTGCCCATGGGAGGCCTCCAAAAATCTTGAAAGTTTGGATTTGCAATCACAGATGCCCCATGTGGCTTCTTGAGAGATGTCAGCACTGCCATCTGTGAGCTGTGCTAAACCTCCAATGTCAGGAAACAAACTGTCTCCTTTCCACAGGGTCCTGGAACAGCATAACCAGTAGGACTGTAGTATAGAAATGCCCAGGGCCATGGCCACAAACTGGACCCACCTCATACAGTGGAGTGTATTGCTTGCTAATTGCTGGATTGCAATGTCTGGGGATTTTTTTTTGATTATCATGACCAGAGGGATGCTATTGCATGCAGTGAGTGGAGGCCAGAGAGGCTGCAAACATACTACAATGCACAGCGTGGTTCCCCACAATCAGGAATTTTCTGGTCCCAAACGCCAATACTGCTGAGGTGAAGAAACCAACATGTGCAAAACACTGGGCCTGGCAGGTCTAGGGAACAGTCGTAATTCAGGTGTGAAGCAGGAGCATGGAGTTAATGAAGGCAATGGCAAAAGACGAGGCTGGAAATGTAGGTTGGAGCCAGAGAGAGAAGGGTCTTGGACACCAAATGATGAGATTTTACTCAAAAAACAATAAAGCATTCCAGGGTCAGTGAAAAGGCCAGAGCAAAGCTGACTCCCAGCACACTGCTCTTTCCGTCCTATCATTCGGCCTCTTTCTCGACCATGTGTTAGGCAAGACAAGAATGATTCATGGCGAACAGAACTAGCAGCCCAAAGCAAGTCACTTTTTACCACCTACGGGATAAAATCAGACCCCACATAAAACCACGTAGATATTTCTATCGCTGGTTTACCATCTGCGTCTTTGAAGAGGGGCTAAATCAGTGTGAACATCTTTCCATGTCCATAAATATACTTCCTCACCAGGCTGTAACTATTTCTCTCTAGATCAGCCTTCTTGTTAGAGTGTGGGCTCCTTGAAGACAGGAACCATGTTGAATCATCCTTGTATCCCTGGTACTTTCCAAGATAAGAGAAACACCGAGTCCATCGAGCAGGATGGCTGAAGAAATTAAGCAACAGGAAGGAGCTGACCAGCCTGCTACATGGTTGTTAGGACTCAGAAGGGCTTCCCTCTGCTCTCTTTTTCTGGTACGTGAGAAAAACATCTCCCAGCTCACCCCAGGTCCCAGCCATGCTGTCCCAGTGGGCCACTCAGCAACATTCAGCCCTTCATTCCTCTGTGACGCAGTACAGGGCTATTCTCTCTCCCTGAAACCCGTTGTCTCCCTTCCTCCCTTTTCTACTTGTCCCACCCAAGCAACACAATTCTTTTCTTTTATATTCCCAGAAAATCATACTCATTGTAGGAAAAAAAAAAAGAAAAACTATAGACAATCTAAAAGAGCAAGATGAAAATTATGCCAGCCCCCTGACCCCCTCACTCAGAGATAAATCCATTTAACATTTCAGTGGATATCCTGCACCCTTTCTAGGGTTGTATATTCATGAGCTTCACATGCACATATTTTTTTCTTTTTAATTAAAATGGGATCCCTTTTTACATGTTGTTCTGTATCTTGCTTCTTCACTTAAAAATATTTTGGAGACTAGTGCAAGAGGAGGCCAGGGGGTTTGTCTGGAAGTTGTGTTTGCATAGCAATCATCCATTTTTATGGAGACTGCATCTTTGAAGAGGGGCTAAATCAGTGGGAGCATCTTATGTCCATAAATATACTTCTATACCATAGCATTTAATGCCTGCAAGCTATGCAACCTTGAGGTTGCACTATAACGTGTTAAACCAATCCTCAATTGTTGGAATTTGTATTACTTTTATGTTTTTACTATAACAACAGTGCTGCGGTAAATACCCTTTTACTGAAATCTTTGCACACATCCCAAATTTTTCCTTCATTTGAATTTCTAGAATAGAAATTGCTGGAATAAAAAAATGCATATGTCACAGCTTTTGAAGCGTGTGATCACATGGCTCTCCAGAAAGGTGGTACCAACATCCATTCCCACTAGTGATGTACGGAGAGTGCTATGTTAGCTTTTTGTGAACAAAAGCTATCACGCAGGGCCCATGTAAATACCAAGATAAGCTATTTCCATTCCATTCAAGGACCCATTTGTATAAGTCCAGCATGGAAAAGCTGTCATTCTTATTTTATAGCCTACTACATAAATGTACTCAGTTTTGGTAAGATGAGCTTTGAAGTTGTTTACCTGTTTCTGAACACATACTCAAGGTAATACATGTAAAAGCACCTAGCACAGAACTTGGAACACAGCAGAAACTCAGTAAATGCCTCCCATGCCCAGAATTGCTGCTGTGCTTATATCCCTATCATCCCTTATCTGGATGGCTGTCTCCAGCCTCGTGTCTTGGAAACGCATAAGCCAATCTACATACCTGCCAGAGTCAATGATCAAAAATGTAAGATGGAGCATGTCGCTCCCTTGCTTGGACATCTTCAGGTGCTCCCCATTGCCCATACATGGAAGTCTGGACTCCTTGGTAAGGCTTGGAAGGGTCCATGACATGCCCTTAGATCTCGCAGCTTTATTCCCTACAGATCTAATCTCTCCCAGCTCACCCAGGTCCCAGCCATGCTCTCCCAGTGGGCCACCCAGCAGGATTCAGCCCTTCATTCCTCTGACCCAGCACAGCACTATTCTCTCTCCCTGGAAACTGTCGTCTCTCTTCCTCCCTTGTTTGTTTGCAGAATTGCCTCCTAGGAAACAATTTCATATGTTGACAGCATTTTCTACTTGCCCCACCCAAGCAACACAATCCTTTTCTTCTATATTCCCAGAAAATCTTGCCCAATCATTATAACATATCTCTCATCACGCTGTAATTATTGTTTGTATGTGTATGTCTCCAGCTAGGCTGTTTAGAATCAGAACCTTTTAAAATGTATGTCCATAGTCTCAACACCTGGCATCAATCTTAGCATACAGTAGGTGTTTAATAACTACTTCTCACATGAATGAACAAAATTATAATATCCTTCCTCTCTTCCACTTGTCTAGCCATCGCAGGGCTCTGTCCACGGTAGTTACTACTGGTTACTACCAAGGCATCATTATGACGCCTTCTCTTTTTCCAATTGGTGTTTCAGGTTTTATGACCTGATACACATAATGCTCTTGCCTTAGGATCAAGCAGAGTCAACTGAACCAAGTGCTTTGCTACCATCTGACCTTTAGAAAGAGACACAGAGCTGGCAGGGAAGGAGAGAGGGTAGGTGAGTCACCAGAGGCAAAGAACACAAGAGCAGCATCTGGGGAAAGCTGGGCTGAGTCTGGCTCTGTGGCATCAACAGGGAGCCCCACGCTGTGTCTGGAAGGGAGGACTGAACTTCAGAGGGAGAAGCAGGAGGCGCAGTGCAGGACGAGACAGAAAGAGAGCAAGAGAGGGGAGATGGACATGGAAGCACAGGGAGAGACAGGCAGGGAGAAATTCAGGCTTAATGAAAGAAAGTAAGAAAAGACTTCAGAAGAAAGAAGATAAGGAAGCAACAGAAACCCAAGCTAGCGTGGGCGTGTGTACTGCAATGTGCAACAGCAGTCTATCTTCTGCCGAGTCCACTAGAGGAATGTGGCGCAGGAGGTAGCCTTAGCTTTTTACTCAACGTAATTAATGACATCGTGGCTTTAAATAAAAACCACCTATTCGTAGGGAAGCCTGACAGGGTTTCTTTTAACTTAATGTTTGCTGAACCATCCCTTCTATCTCACTTACCTGATGTGGAACATATGCGGGGATCAGAATGACAGAGAATAAATCACCAGATTTGCTTGGCTTCTTTGAAAAATGAATTTGGGGGCTGAGATTTCTCATCAGTATATATCTTCCCCGAGCAGCCTCCTGACAGAACATCAAGCTTGGGGGATGTCCCGTGCAAAGGTAAACGAGTACCCAGAGGTGCCCAGAGGTGCCCAGATGCCCACATCTGGCAACAGATCCATCTCCTCGACACAGAGGCCAGGCCACTTGTGCTAGGCTGGCAGGTATCCAGGGAAGGGTGTGAAAACCTCCTGCAATCTCAGGAATAGGATACAATTGTGGTCGTTACATGAAATCAACAAATATATACTGAGCTTTTAACACGCATCAGAAACACCGCACAGCAGGGAGGCTTCCCAGTTTTGCCTCTGGCAACCACGAACGTGGCTAAGTCTTTTCATCTATAAAATGGGATGAAGTTGCCTTATGGCTTAGTTTGTTATGAGTTTAAATCGTCATAGATGCTAAATAAAACTGTATATTTTCTCCCTGGATACACCTAGCGGCTGCAAAAGCTTCCAGCCCTCTGGGCTGAAACTGAGGCAGGGGCCAGGAAGCATTTTTAACTCTGGAAACTTTGATGAGGGTGAAAAGGGTGGGTGTGGACGTGGTTATGATGTGGGTGTGAGTGGGAATGATATTTTCTGGGCTCTCAGTCTCTGTCTGCTAGACTCTCTCACTTGGCTCCTGACCTTTCACTTTAATATCTGTGTGATGTTGGACATATAATTTAATCTCTCTGGGCATCAGTTTCCTTGTCTCTGCAATGGGGAGATGAGTTCAATAGAATACCTTAAAATTTTTTTCTTAACATTCCTTTTCAGGTTACAAAAGTCACGCATACTCATTATAGAAAGTTTAGAAAATGCATACAAAGATATAAACAAGATAATTTAAAACACCCGTTATTCTACCACCCAGAGGAAATCACTGCTAGCATTTTGGTGTATTCTGCTTTCTCTGTGCATGGTGTATTAGGGAGTGAAATCATACTGTGTATACAATTTTGTATCATGCTCCCTCTCTTTAATGTTAAATTATCATAAGCATTTTATCTGTGTCATTAGAAAATTATTTGGATCTCATTTTTAAGGTTCCTCCTGACACTAAAATTCTATGAAGAATGGGGCTCATCTACTTTGCTATTAAAAACATTTATTCTCTTATAGCAGCAAAAATCACATTGTGGAAGGTGCCCTTGAACGGTGCCTCTCAATTCCCTTCGGTCCATGCACCCTGCAAGGACACCAAGGGCTCTATGGGCCACCTGGCTCACCCACTTTGATTTACCATCTTAGCTCTCAAGAACAAAAGGAATGATAATGCATTTTAAAAAATGGAATACCATCAAAAATGACCTTATTCATTGGTAGAAATAGGGGCCACCTATATGGTAGATTTTCAAAGATGGGGTTGCTAAAAGTTTCCCTAAACCTTCTTTTCCCTTTTCCCTTGGCTATGAGTATTTAAAATTCACTTTAAACAGGACCTTTTTTTTACAAAGTTAAGATTTTAAATAAAAATGATTTGGGGAAAGTTAACACATTGACTAAAATTCACACTAGGATTAAAGCAGAGACAATGTGATGTGCTCAGCATACAGCTTCCTCTTCCTGGGCTCACAGGAAGACAAGCATTGCTCAGCCTTACTAGAAATTAGGGTCAGGCCATGAGACTGAATTCTGGCCATTGGCATCTGGGTAGAGGGAATATAAGTGATTTTCAGGCTTGGGTCTTAAAAACATCCTGTGTAATCTTTCAGACCTCTCTTCCCTCTTGTCCCTACTCTGGAGGCCACGAGTTCAAAATGATAAAGCTAAAAGTTGAAGAGGGCTGCCGATGCTGTCTTGGAACCTGATAGGAATAAGAAATAACGCTTTGTTGCCCTAAGCTGAGATTCTTTTGAGGTTTAATTGTTCCTACAGTTTGCCTAGCTTATTCAGACTCATACAAAGATATAAATAACTGATAGCAGTTCCCTTTGTGAGACTAGTTTTGGGTATTAGAGAAGATGAGGGAGAAAGTACGGGCTCTTGAACTCAGCTGGGAGAAAATTCAGTTTGGAGAAGAGGCAGTGGTGCCACTAGCTGATTTAGCACCATTTGTGTTAATTCAGAAAAGAAATCCCTAGGTTAACAATTCTATATGCTATACATGTGCACTGAAATTGAACAGTTAAGTAAATGGATGGCAGATGGTGGGAGACAGGTGTTTCGCTGCTGGAGTGGGAGGTTACAGATAAGCAAAAGGAGGAGTGATCCCGATCCACATGGTAATGAATCAGAGTTGGAGTATGAGATATAAGTATGAACTTATATTTAGCTTAATATAGATACAGATGGTTACATATGGAAATATTTATAGCTATGTATATGTGAGGGCCAGTATACACACAGATACTTCCCAGCTATATCTCCTGTGAATCCTACTGGCAACAACATTCCAGTAGCAACAAGCACACCTAACACCCAGAGTTTGGTTTCTAATACCATTCTGTAATTTAAAAAGCTGGGGCTCCTTGAAGAAATGGCCAATTCTAGCACTGGATCAGGAAATATACAGGGTGAACCTGGAGCATTTTGCAGTACTGGAAAATAAGGAAGTGCTCTGTGCTAGTTTCCTAGAGATGTCATAACAAATAACTACAACTGGATGGCTAAAGGCAACAGAAATTTATTATCTCACAGTTCCAGAGAATGCATCTTTAAAAATTAAGGTGTCTGCAGGGCCATGCTTCCCCTGAAACTTGGAGGAGAGAATCCTTCCTTGTTTCTTTGGCATTCCTTAGCATTCTTCGGCTTGTAGATGTGTCCCTACAAGCTCTGCCTCTGTGGTGACATGGCCCTCTTCTCCTCATGTGCCTCTCTCCTCTTCTTCTGAGGACATGGGTCACACTGGATTAAGGGCTTACCTTACTCCAGTATGACTTCATCCTAACTAGTGACACCTGCAATATTCCTACTTCAAAATAAGGACATACTCTGTGGTATTGGGTGTTAGGACTTCAATATATTATATTTGAGGACGAAGATACAATTCAACACATAAGATAGTCTCTTCCAAAAAAGCCACACTAATGAGGGTATGTCAAAGGGACACAGAAGCCAATTGAAAGATAGCATGCTTCGAGCAACAAAACATTGTTGGATTATAACCCAAAGTACAAGTCCATACTAATGCAAATAAATGACTGAATGAACACATACAGAAATTAATAAATGGAGAAGAGACAGACTGCAGTGCAGAAGAATTCCAAGTAATTCATGTACATGCCTTGCCCTCAAGGAAGTAGAGTATAACTTCCCGTTCCTTAAGTGTGGGCTGTACATAGTGACTTCCTTCTAAAGAATACAGTGTGAAAGTGAGAAAAAAGAGAAGCTTTGTGGTGGAGGAAACTGACCAACACCATCTCAGCCAGGTGAGCAAGGTTGGCGGCAACAGTGATGCGCCATGTTGAGAGCACACACCCTTGATAGGATATGATGGAAACAACACTTGTCTCTGTGGTCTTCCCCCTCGACCTCAATGTAATCTTGAAAACAGCAGCAAACAAAACCCAGTCGAGGGACACTCTGCAAGATACCTGGCCAGTACTCCTCAAAATTGCAAAGGTCAAAAAACAAACAGAATCTGAGAAACTGTCACAGCCAAGTGGAAGTTAAGGGACAAGACTAATAAATGCAATGTGGAATCCTGGATGGGCTCCTGGGAGGAAAAAGGACAGCATGTAAAAACTAAGGAAATGTAAATGAAGTATGGACTTTAGTTCATAAAAATGTATCGATGCTGGTCCATTAATTATAACAAATGTACCATCCTAATGCAAGATGTTAACAATAGAGAAAACTGGGTGTGGGGTATGTGGGAACCCTCTGTACTATTTTGCAACTTTTATGTATGTCAAATCTAAAACTGCTCTCAAATAAAAAGATTAGCTTTTAGAAGGGCACTGCTAGAATAATAATAATAAGTGAACATAGCCTCATGCTAGCGTACATGACTTGGTTAAAGGCTAGTAGCCTGGGAGTCAGTCTCTACTTATGTCCTCAACCCTTGTGCAGTGAACAACCTGTACAACCTTGGTAGTCTTAAAGTCAGACTTACCCTCTATCACCATTTTACTTAGAGCTTGTCCTGAATCTGGACGTAGTACTAATCGGTGATACAAATAAAAGCATAGTCAATTGCATCATAAATAGACTACAGAGGATCACCTATGACTGCTGAGGAGAAACCTCATGATCACCACTGGTCAATGAATTCATTCTCCCATCCAAGTACTAACCAGGCCCGACACTGCTTAACTTCTGAGATCAGATGAGATCGGGTGCATTCAGGGTAGTGTGACCATACACAATGAATTTATTCTCAAGAAGAACTGCTTTCAAAGCCCAGAGGGTTACAGCTCTGATTTCTTACCTGTGTGGAGGAAGAAAAGCCCAGTGTGTTAAGGGGGATGGTGTTCTTATGGATGTCCTCAAATCACATTTTGCCTGCACAGATGATGTAGGAGAGAATCTTATACTAAACTCTACTGAATCCTCATGGGGCAAGGGAACGCGGCAGGTGAGGGCGGGAGGGTCATGGAAAGGAGGGGGATTCCTCCATAGTTTTGTCCTCAGAGAGTTGTTTTTCATTATTTACATGTGGCCCGGTGACAGCAAGCCAGGTGTCTCCTTATGGAAATATCTTAATACAACAGAAACAAGCATTTTGAGTTATGCATGACAAGTCTGACATTAATTTTCTGCTTTTCAGAAATGCACCAGTATGTTTCTTTCCAAGACTGCCCCCACCTCCTGCATGGCAGAGCCTCACTTGTCCCTTCCTTGTCCATCACATGGCCTGTGATATGAAGCATTCCAGGGGAGTGGGAGGGGCTTCTCAAGAAGCCATCTTTCTAAGGGGCAAGAGAGCCTAGATGTTACCATCTGATGCAATGTAAGAGTCATGTCATGTCCCTCCAAAATATAAAACAACACTGCTGATTAAAAAGCCTACGGAAGGCCAGGCACAGTGGCTCACGGCTATAATCCCAGACTTTGGGAGGCTGCGGCGGGCGGATCACCAGGTCAGATCAAGACCATCCTGGACAACATTGTGAAACCCATCTCTACTAAAATACAAAAAATTAGGCAGGCGTGGTGGTGTGTCCCTTTAATCCCAGCTACTCAGGAGGCTGAAGCAGGGGAATCTCTTGAGCCTGGGAGAGGTGGAGATTGCAGTGAGTCGAGATCACGCCACGAAAGCCTGCAGAATACAGGTTAGGCTAAAATGTGGATTAGAAAGCAATTTGGCAATGTGTACCAGCAGTCAAAAAATGTTCATGCCTTCTGGTGCAGTAAATGATGCCACTTTTGTCAACCTGTTCCAAGAAAATAATCCTAAACACTAAAAAATCTGTAAGGGTAATAGCATAAACAGCTTAAATATTCAACAATTGAGAAATGGTTAAATAAATCATGGTTCACAGACTTGATGGAATATTATGGAATCATTAGAATGATCATTTATGAGAATTATATAATATGAAAATTTCATATGATAACTATGCTAAGTGAAAAAAGGGGAAGGTACAAATATAAGAGAATTACTACCATGTTAAAATATGCATAAGAAAAAGACTCAAAGGAAATTCACCAAAATGCTAACAGTGTTTGTATTAGACTGGTGGGATTTGAGTTGATTCTTTTTCTTTTCTCTAGTTTCCAAATTTTCTAGACTGTGGCAATCTTACTTTATAATAAAAATATTTTTTAAAAAATGTGTCAAGCCCTGTCCCCTAATGCAATTAATAGCAGACCAGCATTCAATTTTATCTGCAGAAAAACATAATAATGGTCATCAATAATAAAAATAAACTTAATACAAATTAATTGCATTAAAAGTAACATAGACTGGAAAAAATAGTGTAATGACTTCCTCCAGGATCAGATCTGGGAACCTTTTTCTTATCAAAGTGACTGAAGCTTTGTCAGTTAGGCTGGTTGAGGAAAATAGGCCCACTCTAGGCCTGCATGCTGCTCACAAATTGGCAGCCAGTAACAAATGTCCTGCCACTGGGCTCCTTAGGCTGAAGCTGTGAAGCACGAGCTGGCCTGGTCTGGGCATCTCTGCTGGTCTGCTTGGAGGGCACTCTGGATGAAGCCCTCATTTGGTTTCCTAATGGGGCTGAAGCTGCTGGCCAAGCAGTCAGTTGAGATGCAGGAAGGGAGGACAGGGAATAGGGATGGTCTTTCCTAATGAGCAGCAGGAGCTGCTATTCCTGCGAGTGGGAGTTGGAAGGGAGAGGCAGTGGCTCTCTTCACATTCCCTTATCTGTAGTTAGAGAAAATCTTAGCTGATAGAGCAACGGGTTCTGGCTTTTACCTGCATTAATGGCAAGAAAAGGGCCAGCACAGGGGGCCAGTTATGTGATCTGTAGGAGTGTGGGCTGAATATAATGTTAGTTCAGCCAGAGGGCCACTCCTAAGAGGGAACACCTGATGGAATAAATGACAGAATGACGAAATGATAGAGCCAATCAACTCCCACATGGATGGGTTTTCTCATCCCCTGTTGCACATATTTTCAGGACTCTGATTTGCAAGACATGGACCAGAAAAAAGCCTGCTTTACGTGTGGGGAGTTTGCACAATTAATACTCTAATATTCCAAGGGCCAGCAATTTGGTGGTATTTATTATTCACATAATTTAAATCCTTGCCAAATGCTAAAAACAATATAGTTCCTTCCACTCAAATCAACATAAACACATCCCAAACACACAGCAGAACTTTCTTAATATTGTTTTTCTTGCCAAAGCTAAAGAAGGGAGACCCAACTTTTCATGCAAACTCCTGGTATCTTCTTTTCACGTTTTTCACCAGAGGGAAAAACGTCTGGTTCTTTTTTCCTGGAAAGATAAATTTTTAATGAATGTAAATGTTCTTTCAGTTCCTTAGTTTGGTGGAAGGGATGGTACATCTTGGACAGCCAGTCTCAGGAATATAATTGACTTGCTTCTTGTTATTTCTTTTTCCTTTCACTACCCAGTGAATCACAAATGCTCTCAGCCTGTACCTTTGTTTCTGAGCTCATCATACCTTCAGCCAGCAGATACAGCTTGCCTTAGAAGGGAGCAATCCTGATGAATTGGCCTCACTGCATTGTCTTCTAACAATGGAAGCAGGTCTCCTCTGACGTATCTGCTCTTCACCCTGCTTCTTCTTGGTATTCATTAAGTTTGTTTTTATCAAATATCTGCTATATGCCAGGCACTATTCTATTTAATCCTCACAAACTCTATGATGTAGCTTCTACGATCGTCATCATCCCCATTTTATAGGCGGGGAAGCTGAAGCACAGAGAGGTCAAGTCAATGGACCCAGCTGATCCATGACCAACTTGGCAGCCTGGCTCCAGAGCCTGTACTCTCAGCCATGACGATATTCTGCCTCCCATAGCACCTAATATCTGCTAGACATTGTGTGCAAAAGGAGTGGGTATTGGAGTTGGGGTTAGGACACATGTATAATCTGGAAGGAAATAGTTTCTAACCATCTCTTTTTTATTCCTATGGATGTTGCCCCCCAGGGCTGCTCTCCAAGAACCAATGCTTTTGCATACATCTTGATCTCATTGGGCTTCCACTTCCACTTGCTGAGATATGGTTTTTCTCACTGTGCTACTCAGAGAGGGCATGCAAATTGCATTAGACATTTCTGCAGGGTCTGTGGCACTTGGTTTTGAGACTGAGACAGGGCTGTGCTCCTTCCCTTGCCTCCTCTGTCCATTTTCTAACAAGAGCTCTGCAGAGTAGCAAACACTCCTGTCAAAGAATTCCAGGGGAACAGTACAGCCAAGTTGCAGGGTATGCACCCAGAGAGAAGCCTGCAGCATTAATCTCACCTCTGAGAGGGCTGCTTTAAGAACGGAGGAAGGACCTACGTTCTGCCAGGCTGTGCTGCAGTTGCTATGTCTTGGGTTAAAAGTCTGCTTAGCCTCACCAGACCCATCATCACCAGTTCTCCACATTATAGACCACAAAGGCCTTGCAATTCCTATCAAAGGAACTGATTGTTTTGATCTAGAGGCAGTCAGAGTTCAATCTGGAGTCATCCAGGCAGCTGCACGTTATATTATCTGCATCATAGGGCGAGGAGAGAGAAATAATAGACTTTTCTGTATATTTCAGTTCCCAAATCTTGACCTCCGTGTGTAGAAAATCAGCATTGTAAATAATCATTATCATCAAAGAGTGTCATATATTAAGCACCTGCTGGAGTGTGAGTCTAGCCACCCGGTCAAACAAATCCCTGTCAAGATTTCTTTGACCCAACAGTGGGGTGGGTTGTGCCCTTCCTTCTTGCTCCCATAAGGTTCTCCGAATAGCCTTGTAACTGCATGGGATGATGCTGTAACACAGGTGTCTGTCTATGTGACCATGAGCTCTTTAGGGGCATGGACTATTCACCTTTGCTTTCCCGGTGCCTAGCAGCCCTGGTGTACGATAGGCACTTAATACAGGTGTGCTAAATGTTGATGACTCTCATTTCCACCACCAAACCCACCACTGTGGTATTCATCTTTTTTTCTTCCATTCTCCTAAATTTAGCATCTCTCATGACCAAAGCCAACCCTCACCATGGGCAGTGCACCATCTCCTTCAACTTCTCAAGGACTCCCTCCCTCCCTCCCTCACTCAGTCCCTCTCTCCCTCACTCAGTCCCTCTCTGTCTCGAATCTGAAGCTCTTTCTTCCTTCCCTGGACCATTCCCACAAAGCAGAAAGTGAGTAAACCCATATTCAATTATCCCTCCCTCCTGAAATCTCCCCTGGACCTCACGCCCTGTTCTGGCTGCCATTCTGTTTCTCTGTATCCCTTCCTAGAAAAATTGGAAAAAAGTTGTCTGTACACATTGGTTCCACTTCACTTCTCTCATTCACTCATGAGTCCACTCTTTCTGGCTTTTACTCTATGGTTCCCAAAATGTTTTGCCCTTGTTAAGACTCTTGCCAACCTCTCAAACTGCCGAATCTTGAGGTCCCTTCTGTCTCCATCTCCCTTAAGTTCTAGGAGGGGTTCTACCACAGTGGCCTAGTCCCAACTTCTCCAAATTCATTTCTCTTCAATATGGAGACAGGGTACCATGCACTCTTTGGTTTTCTGCCCAAACTTCTCTTCCAGCCTCTTTTCAGTCTTCCTGTTAGCTTCTTCCTCTTTCCCACTCCCTAAATCTGGATTCCCATTTTTGTCCTTTCTCTTTCTAGGCTGTACTCTCTTTCATAATCTCATCAATTCCAAAAAATCTGCTGAAAATTCCCGTATTTATACCTTCAGCCTAAAAATTCCCGTATTTATACCTTTATGTTTTATCCAACTGCTGACTGGACACACTTTCTTGCATATCTCATAGGACCTCAAAATGACACAATCCTGAATGTCGTGATGTCTCATTGCTCTCCGCAGACGATGTCCTCTTCTAGTCTTCTCTATCTTAGTAACTAAAAGCTCTGTCCACTTAGCTGCTCAAGCAGGAAAGCTGAGTGTCATCCCTAGCTCCCCTCACCCGCTCTATTGGAGCAGTTCTCCCACAACCCACAGACGGGCTCACTTGTTTCTTGTCCACTTGCCTCTCTTCCTGCAATCTGAGGTCACCAAACATTGCACTGGGCTTTAAGCATACACTGATCGATTAGTCAGACTCACATGCTCTGTTGGATGAATGAATGGATAAAGACTGGTTGGAGGAGAAGAGGAAAGGCCCAGAGCCTTGGATTCCCAGTCGAAAGCATAACCTCACAGTCTTCTTGGCAAGAGGCTCTCCCCT
Organism: Cacajao melanocephalus; assembly: GCA_963573385.1. Taxonomy (NCBI): domain Eukaryota; kingdom Metazoa; phylum Chordata; class Mammalia; order Primates; family Pitheciidae; genus Cacajao; species Cacajao melanocephalus. The sequence continues at coordinate 99,623 of CAUYLG010045536.1, read as the reverse complement.
GGTTAGCTTGGTGACATTGGTTGTCGAAGTTGACCTTCCTAACACGCAGTTTCTTGAAACAAGACTAGTAACACTTAACTCATGACATTATCATAAGGATTCAATAGCATAATACCTAGCATATAGTTAGTGCTCAATTCATGTTTAATTAAAAAAAAAAAAACTTGTTAGACAACCACCCAACCGTGTGATCGATTTTTTTTCCCTATTGTTTTGGCCTGTGTGGCACACAGCTTGAGGTGAACATAAACAACATAACCAGGAGTCATTGCCAGTGAGGCAGAGGAAAGGGTGATTTTTAACCCTAATCGCAGATGTGGGAAGAGCCTTGCTGCCTGGGCAGTGACTGGAGCTCAGCTCTGCGGAGCTGCCACGTCTGCGTGGGTGGGGATGCTCTTACCCCACCTCTGTCCTGCATCTACCACCAGCAGGGCTTTGCCACTGTCTCCTGTTCCTGCTCCCAGGGGGGCAAATGATGGATGGAAATGTCATAAACAAGAACAATGCCTATTGTGCTCTGCTTAGAAATGGCCGTGTTCTTTTAAAAAAAATATGAATAAAAAATATACTGAGTGAATTGGGTGGTGTGGAGGATTTGCCAATGAGAATGCAAATGAGCATGATGTCACTTCTTAGCTTTGGGAGGAAAAAATGAGTGATCCTTGAAATGGTCTTTTTCTACTGTTAGGACAGGAAGGAGAAAACCATCTTTGGTAACAAAATATCAGAAATTGCCTCCTGAGCACTGCCTGCCTGCTTCAGAAGAAAGGTCTGTGTTTAGGAAACCTCTTATTGAGGAAAGAGTACATTTTGGGGGCCTGTACCAGCAATTTAGTGGCATTTGTTGACTTGATGAGATGGGAAGTAGTTGAGGTATTAAATAGTAAAGAGAGGGCAGGTGGGTGTTATAATAATAGAAAATCCCATTTCATCGTCCCTGGCCTGGGCTTCATGCAGCCAGCTACCCGCTTCCCCAGCTTCTGCTCGCAGGAGCTTCATCTTGGCCTCAGCTTACGGGGAATGAAAGCCCAGCCACTCCTGATGGTGATGGCATTTGCAGAAAATTGTACATATTGTGCAGATGTATCTTCTTTTCTTGCCCTTCATTCAAAAGAAATGAATTCACTGGGCATTTATGAAAATAAATGACTGATGGGAAGAGGCTGGAGCCAAGTCTTTTGTAGGCAAAGGGATCTGAGGGCAGTTTCCAAGCCAATAGCCAGGGGTCAGCCATCCAGGCCGCCGGGGCCACGGGTCCAGATTCCTGGGGCCCAGGCCAGGTGTGAATGAGTCTCAGCCCAGTGAAGGAGGGAGAGGGAGCAGATAGGGATGGCCAGACCTTGCCTTCTTTGATTTCTAGATGACTTCCTTTCCTTGTAGAAACCCTTTAGCAGGTGGAGGGACACTTGTGGGGCTGTAGGGGCGGTTTCTCAGAGTGTGAGGTATGGGAATGTGGATGTAGCATTGATTCACACTTCCGGTCTGGAGTCAAAACAGTTTAGAGGGAGGAGGAGGGGCCTGGGGGAGGGAGGCGAGGCTGCTTTCAGAGAAAAACAGGTGAAATTCATTGGTGGTGCCCTTCTCCTCTTCCTCTATGCCATTCATCCTCAATTCCTGGCTCCTGCCGACCTTCCCAACCCCAGCCTCTGTTTTGAGGGAGACTTGATCTTAGCTCGCTAGTAAGGGAATCGAGCCGGCAGAATGTTAAGGATGGGGGGGCGGGCAGCGAGATGTAAATCAACCCTGTTCTGAGGATAGGTGGGCCAGGAATCAAATCCCTGTTCCATCACTCATTAGCCGGCAGACCACTGTGAGTCATTGAACCTCAGTGCTTTCTCATCGTAGAATGGGCATCATCATGGCCACCTCATGGTGTTGTAAATATACGATGAAATCATGAGTGGAATTGGCAAAGTTGTAGTCATTTAACACTTAAAACAACTTTATGAGATAGGAACTATTATTATTGTTATTTTTCAGTTGAGAAAATGGTGATGTAGAGAAGTTAAGTGATTTGCCTCAAGTCACACAACTTGCAAGCCATAGAACCTAGGCTGAAACCAGGCAGTGTAGTGCCAAAACTCGTTTACATAACCAATGGACTCCGCTAGATTGTCAAGTTGAATCTTTACCTGCCTAATGGCCCAGCAATTCTTCAGGTATAAATCCTATTGCCTCCGCCAGAAAACATATACAAGGCAGTTCATAACAGCATTGTTTATAACAGAGCCCAAATTAGATACAACTCAATTATCCATTAATAGGAGAACAGATAAATTATGGTATATGCACACAATGCTATTAACAATGGTTAACAGCAACAACATGGATAAATCTTAGAACATGATACGGAGTGGAAAAAGCAAATTGCAGAATGCTATATAAAGTCTTAATCCAGTTTTATAAAGCTCAAGAGCAAGCAGAATTAATATACATGTGTGATAAAGCTACCAGTAACGACAGCAACATAAAAACAATAAGGAAAAACAGTGGTTATTTGTGGGGATGGAGAAGGATGACACAGGAGCAGGGTGGACAAACTCTGGTTCTTCTATTGGGGGGTTCACAGATGGCCATTTCCTTATTAAGCTTACATCTCTGCTGTATGTATTCCTTTGGGCCTTTCAAATATTACACAATAAAATTCAAGTGTTCACTATCTTACATGTATTAACTGATGCCTTTTCAGCTCCCCGCCCCCACCCACCTCCAATAATGTCTTGTAAGGTTTATTGCAAAGCAGCAGAGGACAAGATAATGACCTTTTTAGTGAAACAACATGGGCATGTAAAAGTTGCTGGAAATTCCTTAGACTCTGGAAGAAAGCCACAGTACACAGGGCTTTCTTTTTGTATTCATAGGGGCCATGGGTCTTATTTTAGTTTTGCTAATGCAATAAAGTTGGAATTGTGATAAGTGCCCACAATCTGGGTGGAGTGAGCAGTCAGGCTGAGGAGGGGTTACTTTTGTTCTTTCAAAGGGCTCTTAGTTCCCTTGGATGTGAATGCTCAAAGGTCCAAGGAGTTAGCCAGAGAGTGAAGGAGAAAGAGAGCAGGAGAGAGCTCCTGCAGAAGATGCGTGGCCATGGCAGATGCTGGGTGGACAACTCAGGTCACTGGCAGTGACTCACATAGAGGAACCAGGGCAAGGCCAGCACAAGTCCTTCCTAAGAGGGAGCAGTTGAGGGAAGAGGGTGGAATTCGAGAGACTAAACTATTTCACCCCAAATGACTGAGAATTAACTAAGGAAAATGTGTAAAAGATTGCACTGGACGGTGGTTACTGGAGTGGACCAGAAGCCTGCTCATGCTCATGAGACACTCCGATAGAGAACAGGCAGATGTGAAGAATTTGAGTTCCTCTGCATATCTGAGCTCCACTGTGAATAAATTTGCAATCCAAATACACATGTTGCTTCCCTTCATTCTCCCCCAGTACCTAGATTTTAATAGGCACCTATTGAAAATCTGAAAAGTTATATAAAGGCCTGAAAGAATGCATTTCTAATGGTTGAATTTCCAATGCTGGTGACAGACTGAGAGATGACAAGGGAGAGAGCGGGGCTGAATGAAAGAATTTAAAGGATAAAGCACTGAAAATATTTTAGTATGCTTTCTTATGTCATTTAAACATAAAAGTGGTTCTAAGAAATAAAATAGTGGTAAGAAAGTCCAACAGAATTCAGATCTTTCTCATGATGGCTGGGATTAATTTTTAAAATGTTATGTATCAAATTTTACTCAAAAGATGTTTAGTTGTCTTTAGGAGTTACCTTCTCTATCTACTGGATAATTTAGTCCTCATAGAGCATGCCAGCGTGGGCCGTGGTTCCCTGCACGGTATTTTCTGCTTTCCCTCTGTGAAGGCTGGTTCAGTGGGGTGGACTCAAGAGGACATGGGCTTTTTAGGCAGGAAACCAGAGCTAGCCCCTGCTCTGGGCACTTTGTGTAACCTTGGGTGTTTCATATAATCAGTTTGAGCCCCAGTCTCCTTATCTATACAACAAGGATAGTAAAAGCTCCCTCACTGGGTGGTAACACAGAACAATATGTCAAATAATATCGATTTTTATTACACAAATATTTTAACCTGGGTACTTTAAGAAAGTTAATTACAACCAAATGCTGGTGAGGAACAATAGGAGCATCCCTGGAATGAATGCAAAGTGGTACAGCCACTTGGAAGACACTTTGGTATCTTCTTACAAAACTAAACAGTGTTTTTTTTGTTTGTTTGTTTTTGTTTTTGTTTTTTAGACAGAGTTTTACTCTTGTTGCCCAGGCTGGAGTGCAATGGCATGATATTGGCTCACTGCAACATCTGCCTCCCAGGTTCAAGCAATTTTCTTACCTCAGCCTCCTGAGGAGCTGGGATTACAGGTGCCTGCCACCACACCCAGCTAATTCTTGAAGTTTTAGTAGAGACAAGGTTTCACTATGTTGGTCAGGCTGGTCTTGAACTCCTGACCTCGTGATCTGCACCCCCCACCTTGGCCTCCCAAGGTGCTGGGATTACTTGTGTGAACCACCATGCCTGGCCACTAAACAGTCTTACCATGGGATCCAACAATCATGCTACTAGGTATTTATCCAAAGGAGTTTAAAAGTTATGTCCACCTGACAACTTGCATATGAATGTTTATAACAGCATTATTCATAATTGCCCAAAAATGGAGGCAACCTAGATGTCCTTCAGTGGGCGAATGGATAAACTGTGGTACCTCCACCCAGTGAAATTTCATTCAGTGATAAAAAGAAATGAGCCACCAAGCCACAAAAATACATGGAGAATTTAAACGTACATTGCTAAGTAAAAGAAGTCAGTCTGAAAAGGCTAAATACTGTGTGATGTCAATTATATAATATTCTGTAAAAGGCAGACAGAAAAAACTTCAGTGTTTGCCAGGGATTGGGCAGGAGGAGGAGGAGGGAGATGAATTGTGGAGCACAGGTGCTTCTGTATGATTGTGTAATGGTGAATGCATGTCATCATACATTTGTCCAAACCCATACAGTGTACAGCACAAAGAATGAACTCTAATGTAAACTAGGGACTTCAATTCATAACAATGTATCTATATTGGTATACCAATGGTGACAGATATACTATACAAATGCAACTTCAACTGATCACAATGTCTCTATCTTGGCTTACCAATAGTAACAGATATAGTACATAATGCAAGATGTTAATAATAGGGGAAATTCAGGGCAGGGGTTGGGAAGGAGAGGAAATATGTAGAAATTTTATTTTTATTTTATTTTTGAGATGGAGTCTCAGACTGTCACCCAGGCTGGAGTGCAGTGGTGCGATCTCTGCTCACTGTAACCTCCATCTCCCAGTCTCAAGTGATTCTCCTGCCTCAGCCTCCTGAGTAACTGGAACTACAGGCATGCACCACCATGCTCGGCTTATAATTTTTTTGTTGTTTTGTTTTGTTTTGTATTTTTAGTAGAGATGGGGTTTCACCATGTTGGCCAGGCTAGTTTCTAACTCCTGACTCCAGGTGATCCACCCAGGCCTCCCAAAGTGCCAGGATTACAGGTGTGAGCCACCACTCCTGGCCAGAAATATGCAGAAATTATTTGCACTTTCTGTTCAACATTTCTGTAAACCTAAAAATGCTAAAAGAAATGAAGTCTTTTAATTAAAAAGAATTAATTACAGAGCTGCTCCAACCACCAGCTCTTCTTTCCCACTGTGCACCCCAACAGCATCAAGTCTTTTGAGGGGGCATGTGAGATACCCCATGCCAGCCCAGCCTCTGTACTGGCTGGCTCATCCTCAGCCTGGATAAAGGCTCATGCAGGCATTGGGAAAAACATGAATCAGAAATGACAGTACATTTTGCATGTTGAACTAGTACCTTGTCTGGTTATTTTGCTATTCATACAGTCAGTAATAAGCCACTCCACTGTCCTATCTTCATTTAATTTTTTATTTAGACTAGCCCTTCACTAGGATAATTTTGTATCCACAGGGTCCATGGGTCTTATTTTAGTTTTGTTAATGCAATAAAGTGGAATCCGGATCATTCTTTTCAGCCTCTAGAGGTCATGAGGGGAGGAAGGGGAGTGGGGGGGAAGGCAAGACACAAAGTAAGATCTGACTGATTGTATTTTAAAATGATGAACAAAAAACCCAAGGACTTGGCTAATGGGATAAAAAGAGAGCGGAGCTCAATCCATGTTAGTTCCCTGGCTTGCTGGTCCCAGACTGGGCTGACCCAGGGCATCAGGGCAGGGGAATGTCTTGAATGGAAGGATCTCATTCTGCTGATCCTGTCCTGCAGTGTCGGGTGTGGAGGACGGCTGAAGGGCACTCACAGTTGTGGGTAACTGACCTTCACCTTAAACAGAGCAAGTTGCTTGAATAGTGCCATTTGAAAAGCCTCCAGTGTCTCTGCTGCTGACACCTGAAATTCCCCTCCTTCCTCATGTGAAGTGCCTACCTAGCAGGTAACCACTGGGTAATTGTGCACTAGAAATGTTGGCACAAGTGCCCTCTTGTGTTAAGCATTGACCCCATCCCTGCTTTTTCTTTTCTTTTCTTTTTGCAATAGGATCTTGCTCTGTTGCCCAGGCTGGAGTGCAGCGGTATGATCTTGGCTCACTGCAGCCTCAACCTCCCAGGCTGAAGCTATTCTCCCATCTCAGCCTCCTGAGTAGCTGGGACTACAGGCGTGTGCCACCACATCTAGCTTATTTTTTCCACACCCTGCTTTTAAAAAATGTTGATGCTCCAAGCAGAGTTGCACCTTAGGTAGAGTACATGAAAATCTGGGATTGTCAGCAGAGCCCTGGGACTTGGAAAAAGTCCTGCATGATTGGAGTTGTGAACTAGCACAGAGCAGGAAGTGGGGAAGAGACCAAGGAGGCTGCCTCTAGGGTGGGGGTCATATCAGGGCTGGGGACAGAAAGGCTGATCCTGTAAAGATTCTCTGTACACTATTGGGAGAGCTGTCTGTTGCTGGAGGGAAGAGGCATCATTCAGACCCCCCACAGCCCACATTCGGGGCCACTGGAGTTAGCAAACCAGAGCTCTGGGGATGTGGCACTGAATTTTAGGACTGTGTTATTGTGCAGGGAATATGAGAATATGGGACCAGTTTGAATTTAGATCCCACCTCTGCCACTTACTGACCTCTCTGAGACTCCATTTCTCATCTGTAAAATAGACTAATAACAACATTGTTTCACAGAGCTGTGGCTAGCGTCAGATGCTCCCAATTCTCTTCATAATACCTGACACAGAGAAGCACTAGATGCCAATGGTTTTTGTGGCATGGCTGTTATTGGTTGGAATAATCTGCTGGTCAGTGTCGGGGGCCCTCCATCTTCTGCTTGCAGAAGCCCCATTCCTCTGTTACCTGGGAAGCTAAACTGTCCACACTCTCCTCCCCTGCTGATTCCCAGAAGAAGCTCTGAGGGGCACTCCAGTTTTATTAGTGGCTTACCATGGCACTTAGTCCCAATCTACTCCACAGCCTGTGACAGCTGGGGTTGTGTGATGAGGCTTCTGATGGGGCCCTGGCAAGGTGAATCTCAGCATCCAAGCACAATCAGCACTGAGTTCATGTATACGAGGAAAGCACAGAATCATATGGTTGAAAAGAACTGTAATTGTAATGGAAATTCAAATCACTCCACTGAACCTGTTTTCTGCATTTGTATTTTGTCCTTGTAAATCGGAAGCACCAGGAGCAATTTATTTCTAAACATCAACAATCCAGAATGCAAAGAAGAATGAAATAATTGCATTCTGACTTGCTCAAAACAATTCATCTGCATGTACATGCTGATCCTGAGGGCCTATGGACACTGCAAAGTAACACACGGGATGTTTGTGCTTTTGCTAACTCCTGTGTGTTCCTGGAGAGGAGGAGGAAGGCTCATATCTTGGGGCTAGGTGGATTTCTGCTCCCCACTGTGAGGGTCTGATGACTGTGGAAGAGATGGCTCATTGCACCCACCACAGCCAGGTGGAGAGGAAAGATGTTCCTGTGCTTGGGGGCTCTGGGCAGCATCTGTGCAACCCTCTTCTGCTTCCCTGATTCATGAGCCCCCAAGGGTGGCCTGGAGAGGCCCCAGGTGGCCTTCCTTCACTGGATCCTGGGTACACAGCTCCCTCCTCTCTCAGAACGTGCTGATTCTTCCTTTTCTTTCCCAGATTTCTCCCTTGCCAGGGCCCTCACTTTTTGCTCTCTGGGGTTCTTAACCTGCTGGCTGATGTTCAAGGCGCCTTCTGTGATTCTTGTCCAGGGCTTGAGTGTCTAGTGGGTGACAGAAATGAATGCTCTGGACCTCAGAAAAGCAGAGGTAACCAAGGAATTAGGAAAACACATGTTGGAAATGATTTTCCGTTGGGTATTTCATGAAAAGAATTATCATTAGGAAAAGCAAAACGTTGGAGGTTTTCCTTATACTGGCTTTTTGAATTAGTACTATTTGTAAGTACGTTTAGCCTGGGGCTCGAGGGGAGTAGGAGGAAACCCATAATGTTTTTAACATATAGAACCTCTAAATTTCCCACTGTGGTCCTGCCCTTCCAGGTTCTTCCAGTTTTTTTTTTTTATTTCTAAGGTTCTAATGGATTGGAGGCCACTTATTTGAGGTTAGCATAAGAAGTCTCTTTAGAGAAACCGTATGGAGCAGCATTAGCCTAAGAAACACTTTTTGATTGAAGAGGCAAACTGCTATAAAAAGAGAGAACATGGGTTGGGGGTCTAAAGCTGGGTTCAAGTTTGTAGTGGCTCTGTGATTTTAATCGTACTGTGCCTCAGTTTCTGCATCTGAAAAATGAAGAGTACAATGGGCCTACCACAGAGGAGCACATGCAGGGACTTACACAAAGGTACTTGTGAACTACGAAGTGTGCATGTATCGTCTGTGTGTGCGTGTGTGCATCTGTGTGCATGTGTCTATGTGTGATGTGTATCTCCGTGTGTGGGTGTATCTGTGTGTGTACCTGTGTGTATCTCTGTGTGCATGTGCATATGAATATCTCTGTGTGTGTGGATGTGTGTATCTGTGTGTACATGTGTGCATCTCTGTGTTCATGTATGTGTGTTTATCTGTGTATGTGCATGTGTGTACCTGTGTATGCATGTGCATGTGTATCTGTGTACATGCATGTACCTCTGTGTGCATGTGTATCTGTGCTTGCATGTGCATGTATCTGTGTGTGCATGTGTGCATCTGTGTGTGCATGTGTGTATCTGTGCTTGCATGTGCATGTATCTGTGTGTGTGCATGTGTGTATCTGTGTGTACATGTGTGCATCTCTGCGTGCATGTGCATGTGTATCTCTGTGTGTATGTGCATGTATGTACCTGTGTATGCATGTGCATGTGTATCTGTGTGTGCATGTGTGTATCTGTGTGTGAATGTGTGTATCTCTGTGTGTGCATGTATCTGTGCTTGCATGTGCATGTATCTGTGTGCTTGCATGTGTGTCTGTATGCATGTGCATGTGTTACCTGTGTATCTGTGTTTGCATGTGCATGTGTGCATCTGTGTGTGCGTGGGTGTGTGTGTATCTGTGTGTGTGCATGTGCACATATCTGTGTGTGAATGCATGTATCTGTGTGTGCATATGTGCATCTGTGTATCTCTGTGTGCATGTGCATGTGTGTCTGTGTGCACACGTCAGTGTATCTGTGTGCGTGTGAATGTGTGTATCTGTGTGTGCATGTGTGTATCTGTGTGTGCATGTATGCAGCTGTGTATCTGTGTGTGCCTGTTCATGTGTGTATCTGCATGTGCACATGTGCATCTGCGTGTGTGTGCACATGTGCATGTACATGTATAACAAGGGGCAGGAAAAAGTATTACATCAACACTGTCTCCCAAATTTCTCCGATGAATTTTGTTGGAAAAATAAGATAAGTGCTTGGGGAAAGAAGATGAGACTCCTAGGAATTTGAGCCCACGTGGAACTCACCATTCTGTAGAAAACTAGGGGAGGATCTGGTGTCATTCCTTAGAGCAGGCAGGCAGGAGGAAGGAATGGGTGGAGCAGGAGGAGCTGGGAGAGACAGAGAGATGGCAGAGCCTTTTCTGCCTCCCTGGAAACCCCTCTACCCCCAATTTTTATTAACTTCCGGTAGAATAATGGAAGGCTTGCTCTGAGTGATTTCTTATGGAAACACTAAAAGGAGCTGAGTCTGCCTTTCAGGAGTTGGGAAAGTAACTGGGCAAATATACCTAAGAGCCCAGGAGCCTGGCTGGGATGGCAAGCTGCTGGATCTCAGGAAAGGCGTCAGCAAGTGGTCTCAACTCCAGCTGCTTGTTAGAATCATCTGAAGAGTTAAATGACCCTCCTCAGTTCAATCAATCAGGATCTCTGCGGTAGGAGGCTCTGAGCATTGGTGTTGTTTTTGTGAACCAAAGTTGAGGACCATTCCTGACACTGTCGCAGGCCACCTGTAACCAGATCTCCAGGGGTTGGGCCCCACTGCATCTAGGACACATCAGTTATGACCTCGGGTCTGGCATCACCAAGAATGTCCTGGCGATCTCAGGGAAGTAACCTAGACCAGCTGAAGACTAATTAACTTCTGCCATTTAGAATCTGACTCTGTGAGACAAAGCGCCTGTGACCTGGCCTCCCAGGGCCTTGGAGCAGCCCTGTGTCCTCATCTGAGCACTCAGCCACTTGCTTGAGCTCCTGCTCTGCCTTCTAGTCTGGGGAAAGACAGGTTCTCACAATAAAGCAGGAGCTTGCATTGTGATCACCTGGGTCAGAGGCGCTTGGAGACTGGAAGCTACAGAAACAGCCTCATTAGGGCATTAGCATAAGTGGTGCAGAAGGCAGGTAAGGAGGTCTCCAGGGAAGGAGTGCTCCTTGATTAAGATTCAACTGCAGTGAAATATCAACAATCTTACACCTCTTGTATGTACCATAAAAAAAGTGCAAGGATTCTCAAATATCTCAAATACCCTTCTCTCCTCCCTTTTCTGCCTGCAAACAGCATTTGATAGTGCAACCTTCAGGATTACCTCAGGAATAATGAGCTCCAGGTACCCTTTCAGCTGCATTAGTGAGGGAAATGCAACACCCTGTCCCTGGCACACAAACAGGCCCCCTCTATAACCAGGTGTGCTTTCCAGGCTTTCTGGCTGAACAGAACCATTCAACCCCCAGACAATGAGGGAGCAAATTAGAAGCCCAGGTATCACTTTACACTGGATTTAGCAGTGATACGGGATAATGGGATGGCGGAGTGGAGTGGCTGCATTCTGGGCCACAGCTGTGGAAAGCTCCGGTTAATAGGATATCTGCTGGCTATTGGAGGTTGGTGAGCGACAGGGACATTTAGGAGAAAGGACATGGGGTACACTGCTTTAGCAGCTGATATTTGTGGTGCATGCATGCCCACATACCTTACATTTGCAAAAATTCAGTCTCATTGGGCTTTCTGATTTTTAGAAAAACCCTGATTAACCTGAGTGCTTGAAAAAGATGTAGATTTATGGTTACCTAAATGTATTCTGCATAATTGGGGATTAATGAGAAACTCGACCCCTTTTACATTTCAATTTTTGTGAAAAATAATTCCTAAATATACTAGCTTTCTTTTCTATCCTAAGAATTATCCTAAGTTAACTGATGATTTTGGGGTCTTTGGGGACATCAGACTGAAAACGTCATTTTTCATTAATTAATTTACTCGAATGTTGGAGTTTCCGCTTTAAGTCAACACCATGTGAGCTGCTGGAATAATGTTGCCATAGGTACAGTCCTGGATGGGGATGAGGCAACTCCTGAATACAAATCTCAAGACAAATTCCATCATGCAGAGTATTTCTATGTGGGGTAACTATCCCCAAATCTTTCACATGTGGAAGTCAGAAGAGAGAACAATTCTACCCAAATATGAGCCATGTTAACACCAGGATGCAGTGCAAAGAGCACATGGTTTGCACGAGAGGCCCTGGGTTCAAATCCTTGCTCTGCCACTCCCCAGCTGTGGGACCTTGGCTGGGCACTTTCTCTCCTGACCCATTTCTTCATTGTAAGATGGAACTGTCACATCTACCCTAGAAAGTGGGAGAGGAATAAGTGACAAACACTCCAGTGGCCCACACAGCTCCTGGCCTGTAATACATTCCTAGTTAATATTTGTTTGAAATACAAAGTTGTGCTGGGTATGGTGGTGCATCTGTAGTCCTAACTACTTGGAGGCTGAGGCAGGAGGATCACATGAGCCCACAAGTTTAAGGCTGCAGTAAGCTCTAACTGCCCCACAGCAACTCCTACCTGAGCTACAGAGTGAGACGCTGTCGCTTAAAAAAAAAAAAACTGAATTATTCTCCTAAAATCTAAGAAATGCAGAAGATTTCATCTCACTGTCTCCAAATACCCCCACATCAGTTGGTTAAAACCTGATCAATTGCTATTCCGTAGGTAAATGATGCTGCCAAACAGTCATTTGTGGCTGTGAGGAAGAATATCCAGGACAGAAGACATTCAGAAATTCAGTTTTAATGTCACAGGTCATGGCTGCCGTTTACCAGGTGCCTTAACCATCTGCTTGCAGTTTTTCTTCCTTTTTTTGCCTTGGCCTTACCTCACCTGGAGAAGTTAACCAAAGAGGAGTAAGAGATCCTCCAGGTGGAGCGGGCCATGGTCAAGGCGGGGAGGGGGGGCAGAAGCAAAGGAAAAGCAGCCCAGCGAGTGGGCGTTAGTGCTAGGCAGCTCGTGGAAAAAAGCTTTCTCCATACTGAAGGTCTTTGAATAAGGTGATTGTTCAATGCCATTAATTATAATGTTGATGAGAAAACTATATCACTTCCCAGCTGGGTCCACGGTCTATGTGGAGTCGTTCTCCCCGTGTCTGCATGGGTTTTCTCTGTGTGCTGCTTCCTCCTACATCCCAAAGCTGTGCATGTGAGGTGACCTGGTGTGTCTACAAGGCCTCAGTGTGGGTGATTATGTGCATGTGAGTGGCCCCGTGATGGGAGGGTGTTCTGCCCAGGGCTGGCTCCCGCCTGGCGCCCTGAACTACCGGGACGAGCGCTGGCCACTGCAACCCTGAATTGGAATAACTGGGTAAGTCATTATCCTACTTGTTTTTATAAATCTTTCTTAAATGTATGTAATAGATCATTTTTAAATGTTTAACATTACAAGTATTTTGGTCTTTGTTTAGAAGTTCTGTGATATTTCTGTGACCAGAAATATGCCATAGGAACTTAACACTTATTTATATCAATTACCCTGTGGGAAAACTGGCTTTGTGATATGGTGTTTTGCTCAAGGTTATAGTTTCCAAGAGCCTATCAACGACGTTAAGTGAGGACTTACTGTGTAAGGGAGATGTATTCCCTGGAAACTTCCCTCATGGGTATTACGGAGTTAGCTAATTGATTTCTCCATTCATGTGAAAATTAAGTGCCAGCCCAGATAAGACTCCAGGTGCTTTGAGGAACTGAGAAGAGACTGAGGGGGCACACCTGGTTCTCTGCAGTGCCCAGTCTGAGGGGTCAAGGCTTAACTGATTAAATGCGACATCTGCTCCAGCAGTGGCAGGCTCATGGCTCAGGGGACTTCACAAGAAGGTGTGCGATATCCATGCTGTTTAGAGTAAGGTGGAAAGGCCATACAGGAGTGAACACAACCAAGCTGGGCCCTGAAAATGAGAAGCAGAGATCACCAGGCACAGAATTGGAGAAGTGGCCTTGGAAGTAGAGGAAACCACGTGTGTAAAAGCAGTGAGGTATGAGAGGTGCCTTGGAGAGGTGCCTAGTCCCATGAGGACTGGGTGTCAACAGAGGATTGGAGCTAGGAAACTCTTACCTTCTCCTAAAGAAAATAATACATATGTTCTCCCAATCATATATATGTATTACTATATATAAATACATGTATATTTATTATTGTATGTATAAATAAATCCCATTGTTAGTGATATAAATAAAATATAAAAATTACAGTACTTGGCTACTATAGAATCAGTTTAAGATTAGCTGGAGAAAATGACCTCTTAATGAAAGGCAGGCTGCCACCCCAGAATGATTGAGCTAACTTTTCTCCCATACTTCGCTCCAGCAATTGTTGGCTATTACCTGCACTATCCCCCACACTGCCCCCCCAACTCAGTACTTGGGTTTTTTACCTCTTTTCTAACCTGCTTGTTTTATGTTCAATTTCATTCAGCTATCAACTAGATACACTCAAGGGTAAGAGCTCCATAGGGACCTGGGATGCTACTGCCACACATACAACATCTATATCTGCTGCTGAGGCAATGGGTAAAAACATCACATTGGAAGAGGGCCCTTTGTGGTCAGACATAGCTGAGTGGTACCTTAAAGAGTTATCCAAACCAAAGAGGGAAGACAAGTGGCATTTGTGGTTATGCATGTGTCTATGTGTGCCTATATGTGTCATCTGTGTTTGTAAGTATATGGGCATGCATGTTTGCTTGGGATTATGTGTGTGTGTTTCAGACTCTCTGGCTGTATTTCAGTAAGGGCACATGAGGTACCATTTATATCCCAGTCAATAGCCAGCAACATGCTAGGAAATAAACCTGATGAAACCAAAAACCTGTGACCATTGAGGTCTTAATCTGTGAAGGAAATTACAGTTTAGGAGTGTGTGATTTCTCAACTTGCTGTCAAGAATCTCTGAGTTTTGTGAAGTGCAAAAGTCTGAAGATGACCTTTTCCTGGCAGAGGCGAGAGTGGAGAAGCCTATTATAGAGGATAAGCCAATTTACTTTGTACAAATAAGTGGCAATTTTCTTCCTAAAATACATAAGGGTGGAAGGGAAATGTGTATAAACTGAAAGATTCTCTCCTATGGCAAATCTCCTCCTGTTTGTGGAAAGTAAAAGATAGCAACCCACTTAGGGCCTTATGGGAAGATGCCAGCAGAAGTGAGTCTGAGCCCTCCACTGAATTTTACCTTGAAAAATGTTTCTGAAACTGGTTTTTGGTTGGGGAGGAGGAGGAAGTAAGTATATGAGTAAATATCTCTTGGCAAAAACATTTTAGTGGAAGGAGAAAGGAACTAGGAAATATACCTCCCTGCTTTGTCATTTCTTTTTGTTTAAAAAATTCATGAGCATTTGTAGGCTGAAAGTAACTGAAAATTGTAGATCACAACCTTTTGTTTTTCCAAGCAGGGGCTCACAACCTGAGAATGTTCGGATCCCTGAGTGGATAAATTATGTTGGGTTCAGGATTTCATCAGGTTTTCAAAGGCACTGCTGATACAAAGGTGGTCAAGGCTCACATTCTTGTGACGTGTTCCAAATTTTTTGGCTGGGGGTTCAGATCAGAGGGTGAAACAGGTTGGGTCCACAATCATTTTTGGTATGGGAAAGGGTTATGAGGAGATTAAGATTCAGAAAAGTTGGCTTGTCATTTAAGGAGCACAGTTCATAAGGTCTGAGGAGTTTTAGCAGGAGTGTGGTAACCTGCAATGAAGGAGTTATATATGTGTGCATGTATGTATTTATACATTAATGTATTAAGGTAGCATCTTTATATTCAGATTAATCCCAATGCAGTGATAACAAGTGTTCTAAAAGCTGTAGAGGACTTGTTTATGAAATTAGGGCTCATACTGAAGGGGAGAAGGGCTACCATTCATTAACAAGCATTGATGTGGAAAGGGAAGGAGATTAACCTATTACAAGTCAGGCTGGGTGGAGGAGATTGAATCGCTCAGATGTTCTTCTCATGCTCCTCAAGGGTCCCAACGCACCTCTTTGGACAGTTTCCCCCATCAGCCTCAGCCCATCTCATCTGGTTTTGTTCTGAACCCCAAGGTTGAGTCAGGCGTGCTCTCCCATTGCAGGAAAAGAAACCTTGAGCTGATTGCAGACTGTCTCTAGGTTGTCATCCATTAATTAATGAATAAATTAAACAATGCTTTCTCACTCTGTCATCTTGTCACCTGAAGAACATTTATTTCCTGGGTGATTGCTAAACTTCACATACAAAGGATATAATAGATATTATGTATTTATTTACTATGGATGTAAATGAAAGAAAGAGAAGGGAAGGAGAGAGAGAGAGGGAGGAAGAGAAGAAAGGAAGGAAAACCAAGGGAGGAAGGAGTTCTTGATAGTCACTGTCTTTCATGGTTTTCCTGCTCAGCTTCTTCATCTAAGCCCCTACTCAGCCCCCAGCAGACCAGAGAGTCAAACCCAACCCAGTGGGCCTGGGGAGGTGCCATGCATCCCCTCCACATTCCCCAAGTGGCCTGTCGCTTGACTGTCCTCTGACTATGCCTATGCCCCCAAATCCTCCCTTCAATGACATCAACAAATTTAAAAAATCCACACCAAATCTGTCACCTGTCAAATTAAATGCCTGAGTAGTCACCAGCCTGGCAGTTGTACAAACATCCAGACCTTGCATCCCAGTTTGAGTTAAAATTGCAAAAAGACAAAAAGAGAGGCTGGGGACTGAATAAGATGAAAGGCCAGCTACGATCTTCAGGGAAAGCTAATGTCTTGATTTTTCAGCCTTGAAGAGCCTCATGGAGGTAATAAAACCATGAATAACATTCTCCATCTTGTGCTCATAGCAACAATATGACTACTAATAGTGATGCTAATAAAAAGAACATATTGCCTTCAAATGCCATCCTTTGCCTCCATTGCCCCCAGTAGCCTTGGGGCCCTGGGCTGGCAGTCACCTTCTCTTACAGATCTCTATCTGTAAACTAGGTGGGTTGGCAGAATTAGTCCTCTTCAGTCCTAAGATTCTGTAATTCCATGACAGGGAGCTCGAAAAGTTTGAGTAATTATAAAAGTCTTTCCTTTGGCCAGATATGATAGCTTCATGTAGTAGTTACTCTTCACAGGATTTTCAGTGACACTCCCTAAGTTAAACTCCTAATTGTACCATGTGTTGACTGTGTCTCCAACTCCTAACCTATCAGTTAGGGATAATACGAGCATTACTAGGTAAGGATTGGATATTAACCACATTGTATTTTTATTTATTTCTTATACTTTAAGTTCTGGGATACCTGTGCAGAATGTGCAAGTTTGTTACATAGGTATACATATGCCATAGTGGTTTGCTGCACCCATCAACCCGTCGTCTAGGTTTTCATCCCCTTATGCGTTAGGTATTTGTCCTAATGCTCTCCCTCCCCTTGCCCCCAACCCCCAAGAGGCCCCGGTGTGTGATGTTCCCTTCCCTGTGTCCATGTGTTCTCATTGTTCAACTCCCACTTAAGAGTGAGAACTTGTGGTGTTTGGTTTTCTGTTCCCATGTTTAGTTTGCTTGAGAATAATGGTTTCCAGTTTTATCCGTGTCCCTGCAAAAGACACGAACTTATCCTTTTTTTATGGCTGCATAGTATTCCATGGTGTATATGTGCCATATAACCATGCTGTATTTTTCAAAGGGGATGAAACTGAAACCTTGCAAGGATAACCACCTTTTCCAAGTTGCCAAGCATGTTTGGGAGTAGGATGTGATCTGGGAAGGGAGATGGGCTGACTGCCCCAGACCCTACCTCCTGCTAGAGTTTTATTTTCTCTGACCCCCCACTGATAAAATCCTATACTTCTAACAAAGAAATGTCATACTGAAATTTTAGAATGGAGCACAGGAAACTGGCAAGTCACTAAGGTGAATTATGGGCACATTTCCATGTGGTGGGAAAGATGGTAGGAGAAAGGACAGACGAATGAAAGTCTGCCATATACACAAGTTCTAATCTGCCCTTTGGCATCTAGTGGTGGAGACCTCATTAGGTATGTGTTTAACTATTCATGTCTATTGAAATTTAAAAATGTGTTTCAATATAAAAATATAAAAAGGCACCCCAAATCTCCCAGTGATAAATGCACCACAATAGGGAACACAGGTTTCATCCATTCATAGACACATAGAACCTCATATAGGTACACAGTTATGCTGTGCTCTGTCCCATCTCCATATCTTTAAACTTGTCACTGCTCCTGCCTGGAGAGCTTTTCTTCTTATCATTCACCTGGATTTTGCAAAATGGCCCTTTAACCCATTTCTAGGAGGCTTTAAGATTATTCTACATGTCTACTCTGATGTGGGTGGAGAGCCCTTTAATGGGTGCTGCTGATGGCTATCACTGACTGACTGTTTACTGACTACCAGGTGCACTTTTGAGCACTTCACATATATTGTCTCAAATAATTGTCCTCATAGGAAGGTGATGAAAGGAAACTCAAGTTGTGTGAATAATATGCCCAAGGACTTGGGCCGTAGCCTTTTTATCTGTATGCTTCTGTGCCTGGCATGGTGTTGTTTCCCCAAATGCACATTTGTGTGAGGCTTGGCCCTGGATAAATGTGGAATGAATGAATGTCTGAACTGGTGTGGATTAAGAGGAAGGTGAGCAAAGATGTTGCACTGCAAATGGTAGATGCTCTTCCAGCCAGCTGCAGGGCTGCAGACACTGATCTGGGGATGAGGAGCAATTGCATGTGGTTTGAAGAATGGGCCCCCCACCTCTCGAGGCTGGAAGGATAAAGGAAAAAAGGATCCATGGGGTAAGAGGTCTCTGCAGGAAAGTCATTAGCAAAAGACAATACTTATTTGAAAATGAAATGTCTTCACTTTCTTTTCCAGGAGGCTCCATGACCTGATTTTGGTAAGCTGGAATGGGGGGTGCAGCTTTCAAGGAGTCATTTCAGCAACTTAGTCCTTGCCCCAGGGCTAACTCCCTCTCGCCTGCCCAATGCAGTGGGAGGGCTCTACTAAGATGTAGGGGAGTTATTAAGGCCTTAAGATAAAGGCAGTTTTTCATGGGGTCTGTTTTTTTCCCAGTGACCTCCTGAGGCAGCAGACTTTACAGGCTCACTGCAGGGCTGTACAAGAAGGTATTTTATGTCCTTAGCCTTATAAATCAATTTTGATTGTAACAACAGAAACATCAGCTACAACATGGAGCCAAATGGGCTGGGGCCCTTTTCTGTGCTTTTTAACCATTTCAAATTAAATGCTGAATTGTATTTTGGGGTCTGAGTTTTGTCATGCAAACGAAGAAAAACAACTTGCTTTCCAATTTCCACATGCAAATATAGAGTGAATTGTTGAGACGGAGAATATATTTTGCCATCTCAGTGCTTCTAGAAAAGATAAGGGGCTCTTGTAAAAAGTTCTACAATTTGTCAGCTGGCAGCTTATTAAATACCCAAAACAAATGTTTATATAGCATGAGAAGGCCATTGTCAAGGTCGGGAGGTTCCAGAATGGACTGATTCTGCTTTATTCATAACTGTTTGCAAAATCTCTTGTTGTTTTCTTACCCCCCCCAAAACAAATGCAACTATTCTGTTTTCTTTGCCTTAGGAAGAAAAACAGGCAAGGAGCCAGCCCTTGTGTCCAGGCCTCTAATAATAAACCCACATGCATGGCTGCTTGTTCAGCAGTCATGAGTAACCCTACAATAACAGAGTCTCACAACATGGAGACTTTGGCTTCAGCAGAACCTTCATTAAGGGGTGGCAGAGCAGAGGAGGGTCACCCACTCTTGAAAACAAGCTCTGACTCACATGCCCTAGGAGCAAATGAAATTGGACAGGAGTCTGAAGAGAAGATGAAATCTCCTCTGTGCTCTAGGAGGGACGTTATAAAGCCACAGATCTTGTTATCAGGAGGGACCCTAATTCAATCCAATGACCATTTATTTAGGTGCACACTAAGTGCAATGTATGTTGGGTGACACAGAAGACAGACAAGGAACTGACCGTGCCCCCAAAGGATCTCAGAATCCAACAGGGAGATAGGGGAGACAGGTACTTGAGTAACTACAGTGCTGGGTAGACTAATAAGGGTTATAAGTAATGGCACAAGCAAAGAAGGGAGAGGCAACAAGTACAAATTAAACAGCCTCAGTCCTTTGTCTTTAGACTAGTAACTTTACTTGAGAGCTTTGTTTAACTAATTAATTAATTCAATCGCTCTATGCTAACTGGAGAGTTTAGAGGACTCACAGACATCACTAGCTGCTTAGAGGTTAGGGACACGGTGCCTAAGGTCCTGCCTGGTACAGGGCTTTGCTCATTCCTACCTCTAGAGAAGAGATTTGCCCTCTCCAAGATGTAAGTGTCCAGTTAAGGCAGGATTAGAGACAAAATCCTCCTGATACTGTCTCCTGTCTCCTTGCATCTCCCTCCTTCCCTTCCCCACTCAACCCCCAGAATCTTTTCTCACATCCAGTTAACTTGAGATGGTCTGAATTTTGGCAAATGAGGTTTTCCTGGGGCTCTGGGGGTCTAGGAGTGAAAAAGTGATCTCTCTGTGATGACATGTCATTCGCTTCAGCTTGTTTCATGGCTCGAAATAGATGTCTCTCATTCTTAATGATGGCCCCATTTGGTTTGGGAAGGGCAGCGTGTTGAGTCACAGACCACGCAGGGCACTGGAGCAGTGAAGTGAAGGATGATGGGGAGGGGGAGCTCTGTCAGCCCCTCGCTCATACTGGACTAAAAGCATGTAATTCACAACTTCTGTAAGCTTGGAAAGTTATCATTTGAAAGTTGTTGCAGTAGAGTGCCTTGACAGTCTAACAATACAAAATAAATCTTCTATTCACGCCTCTCCAGCAAGCGAGGATTCCAGGAATATGCAGCAACAGCGGAAAACAGCGATAAGTTCCCTGTTATGTTGTTGAAACTTACAGCATCTTCACACTGCCCTGATTACCATATATTAGCTTTCTGCAGACCCACGAGGACTTGCTGGGAGGCCTTCTTTCTGCTCAGCACTTTAAAAATATTTTATGTAAACCCCCAAGTCCCTTTGGATCCCTCCAGAATCTCTGATTTCCACATGTTTCCAAGCTGTAATATGTTCTTCTTGTTAGGTTAAGTAGCTGGCAAACATCCTGTAAATGGGAGTATGGAACTGCAAGGAAAAACAATAAGGCCAGAGATGGTCTCTGTGCTCAGGCCCTACACCTGGGCATCCCTAGCATTTTAGAGGCTGCTTGCAGCCAGAGGTGTTTGTGTTGAGGAGGGAAATTACTTCCCAAGGAAAGGTGCAAGAATGGCTCATAAAATGGGCATCTGTTTGGAGAAGTAACAGAAAGAGATGAAGACCTCATGGACTACTGGGTCTGAAACACCAAATTAATCAGGGAGGCTGAGGAACAGAGAGCAATTTCCAGCTTTGGTTGCAGTCCTGGCTGCAACCCTGAGAATGTGATGGCTGTCTGGAGGTTGTCTTAAGCCCCTGACGCCCCTGGCTCTCTCCCTGACAGCTGTGGGTGTGTGTGCACATTGGAGTGCATGCAAGGAGGAGGTGGTATGTTAATGAGCCATGCATCCTGTCCAACAAACCCCCATCTACTTCATTCTCTTGGCCACCCAGGCTGTCTTCCCTGACTACACCCCTGGGCACCTGGTGGCCCTGCTGAGGGCCAAATAGGAGTGTTTACATCCCCTTCTAAGCTCCTGGAGCACCCAGGCTCTTAAGCAGCCAGGTAGCAACTCCATATTTTGTTGCCCAATGTGAGGGTTTACAATTGCCCCTTTTCTCCTGCTGAGAATTCTTCTGTTTTCCAGGAAGTGTCCCTAGTACCCTTCCCCACCTCTTTCATTCTCTTTATTCAGAGAAAACTTTGACCCAGAACCGAGTGACTGTTACGGAGCTACGAGGTCCTTGTCTGAATTCTCCATGTGGTTGCTGGCCTGTAAGCTCAAAGAGGATAGGGGGCTGTGTCTGAATTGTTTGTTTATTGCCGTGTCCCTAGAACCCTGCAAAGTATTTAGCACATAGAGTATTCTCAAAGCTGCTGACAAACTGGACAAATCTATGAGAATAGGAACCAGTGCATTGGACAGGGATGGTGTCAGCTACAGCTGACCCTTCCCTCACAGCATCCAACATTAGCAATGAACTCTTTTTTTTGTTTTTTTTTGAGATGGTGTTTTGCTCTTGTAGATCAGGCTGAAGTGCAATGGCATGGTCTTGGCTCACTGCTACCTCTGCCTCCTGGTTTCAAGAGATTCTCCTGCCTTAGCCTTCTGAGTAGCTGGGATTGATTACAGGCACCACCACCTCCCCCACACCTAGCTAATTTTTGTATTTTTAGTAGAGACAGGGTTTCACTGTGTTGACCAGACTGGTCTTGAACTCCTGACCTCAGATAATCCACCCTCCTCAGCCTTCCAAAGTGCTGGGATTACAGGCATGAGCCACCATGCTCAGCCAGCAATGAACTTCTAAGAGAAATCAGACCAAGCCCTCAAACATTAATTTACAGTCAAAAGATGATTTCTGAATCCAGCCCTTCCCCTCCCCCAGCACTGGTATTGACATACTTCAGACTTTCTATTGTTGATGGTAAATATGAGCAGGTTAAGGCACTTTTCAAGACTGGAGAATCTACAAACTCAATTTACATAAGAAAATGTATCCTGGTGACCAGATAGAATAGATTCTGCCCATTAAGGAAACTGTTTGCCATTTGCTACTACTTAACCCATTCTTTCTATTGCAATTATAAGAAAAAGAGGGTCAAAGGATCATTGCTCTCCTTACTTTGGAATTTTAGGGCCCTAAGGATGGTGCTATGTATATGGCAGGCACTCATTACTGTTGTTTTGTAGATGTGTCTGGTGGTGATGATGGGAACAACTTGGGGGAAATGAAGTACGCTCTCAGGATTTATTCAGATGCGATGATAGCACTTCTTGAACTCCGACACCACTCCACAATGAATATTGTTCAATGAACAGAATGGTGCACCCTGAGCATCTGTCCTGAGAAAGGCAAGACAGCTGCACATGAGCCAATCCTGCAACTTCAGTACTCTGCACGGTGTCTGACACACAGTAGACACTTCACAGATGCTAACAACAATTTGACAACTAGATTCCAAGCTGTAGATTTCAGATGCAAGGCAATGGTTAGTCATTAGGCCTTCTTAGTCCACCCCGACTTTGGGCCTCTGTCTACACAGCACCATGCTGGGTGTCAAGGTCCTTTTGTTGGGATGAGTAGCTGTGTCGCTCTTTCACTGAGACCAAGGCTCGGGCAATCAAGCAATGCATTTCCATCAACTTCTACAATGATCCAGTTTCTGGGTCGGGCTCTGTTTTTCCATTTCCCATTTACTTGCCCAAGAACATGACTCCATCTAAAGGAAGTGGCCTGTGGGAATCGGTATAGCTCTGCGGTGACTGGGAAGCTGGGCTCTCATTGGAGGGTGTTGGGCTGCAGCCCACAGCCCAGGTGAGACCACAGTGCAGAACATAATGTGCAGATCAAGGCAATAATGCCTGTGTCTCCATTTCATTAGCCACAGCTCACTATGTGTCAAGTCCTGTTTTCCCCAGTTTAGAC
This sequence comes from Cacajao melanocephalus, assembly GCA_963573385.1. Lineage (NCBI taxonomy): Eukaryota > Metazoa > Chordata > Mammalia > Primates > Pitheciidae > Cacajao > Cacajao melanocephalus. The sequence goes on along the minus strand of CAUYLG010045536.1, from coordinate 76,320 downwards.
TCAGAAACTGACTTCCATCATTGAAATAGGGCTCGTGTCTCCTTGAAATAACTGCAAGACTTTAGGGAGGTAGAAGAAATTTAGTGAAAATAATTCAGAAACTCTTTTCAGCTGAAAATAACTTGATTCAAGGACTGTGCCCTCAGATACTTGGGACGCATGAAGATGAAGGCAATTGCAGTCTTGTTTTCTTTTGTGACTGGGGCATTAATAAGGCTTTGGGATTCACTTCAAAATCATTAAAAACATGTTCATTAGTCCAAAGCACCTCTCCCACCTGTGTGTGAAACAAATGAATTGGTGGGACCTTGGATCCTCATAGTTTGCTGCTTCTGGGGTAGTCCCTCACTAAGCTTCTTAGCACACATTTGCACTGCCAAGATGATATTTTTGGTTAAAAAGTTATAAATATTCTGGAGCAAAGTATTACCTTGAGATTTTTGTCCACCTGACATCCACTTCACTGAATAGAAATTCTGCCCAAAGAATTACTGAAGAATGAATTCCCTTGTTTATTTAGAGCTTGATAGCTTCACAACCATTTTGACTAACATTAACCATTTAGTCGTTAGGGCCCAGGAGCACAGTTAATTGCTACTGAGGTTCACATATGTGATGAATTTCAAGCAAAGATGTCTCAAATATGAATAAGTAAATAGTGCCCTTAAAGCTTCTTATTTAGAATCTACAAAGTGATGAAACAAAGGGAAAAAAGGTGGGATTCCTCAAAACTATAAAAACACTAGAAGAAAATCTAGGCAATACAATTCAGAACATAGGCATAGGCGAAGGTTTCATGATGAAAATGCCAAAAGCAATTGCAATGACAGCAAAAATTGACAAATGGGATCTAATCAAACTAGAGAGCTTCTGCACAGCAAAAGAAACTATCATCAGAGTAAACAGACAACTTACAGAATGGGAGAAAATTTTTGCAGTCTATTCAGCTGACAAAGGTCTAATATTCAGAGTCTACAAGGAACTGAAATTTATAAGAAAAAAACAACCCCATTAAAAAGTGGGCAAAGGACATGACCAGACAATTCTCAAAAGAAAATATATATGTAGCCAACAAATATATGAAAAAAGCTTAACATCACTGATCATTAGATAAATGGAAAATAAAAACCACAATGACATACCATCTCATGCCAGTCAGAATGGCAATTATTAAAACGTCAAATAACAACAAATGCTGGCGAGGGTGTGGAGAAAAAGGAATGCTTTTACACTGTTGGTGGGAATGTAAATTAGTTCAACCATTGTGGTCTCAAAGATCTCCAGGCAGAAATACCATTTGACCCATCAATCCCATTACTAGGTATACACCCAGAGGAATATAAATCATTGTATTATAAAGATATATGCACCACATATGTTCATTGCAGCATTATTGACAATAGCAAAGACATGGAATCAACCGAAATACCCATCAATGATAGACTGGATAAAGAAAATGTGGTACATATACATCATGGAATACTATGCAGCCATAAAAAGGAATGATAACATGTCCTTTGCAGGAACATGGATAGAGCTGGAAGCCATTATCCTCTGTAAACTATCACAGGAACAGAAAACCAAACACAGCATGTTCTCACTTCTAAGTGGGAGCTGAACAGTGAGAACACATGGACACTGGGAGGGAAACAACACACGCTGGGGCCTGTTGGGGGTGGGAGTCAGAGGAGGGAGAGCACAAGAAGAATAGCTAATGGATGCTGGGCTTAATACCTGGGTGATACAATGATCTGTGCAGCAAACCACCATGGCACACATTTACATCCTGCACATGTACCCCAAAACTTAAAAGTTGAGAGAAAAGAAGAAAAAAAAGAAAAATGTACCCTAAACTTAGAGGATTCATCACCGACATGCAAAACACCTAAACCTGTTGATCCATTCTTTTGACTATAAAACTTTAAGACAAAGAAAGTCTCTTATGGTGTTGGCTTACTTAAAAACAGATAACAGACATTGGCTTGCAGTTTTGTCTTTATTCTTTAGGACTATGAGAAGCAATTAGCTTTTACAAGCTCATTTCCATAACAACCTTTAGCACACAATATTTCTGGATTAAGGATAGCAGCATCAAGAGATGATTTGGGTCTACTGAGATTCCACGTGGAAGGAAGGGACAAGCCTATTGAACCAGACAGACCCTGATTCTGTTCTTAGCTCTCACTTCTCTCACTGTGTGACCTGAGGCACACAACCAACTTCTCTAAACCCTCAGCTTATTTCTCTGTAACATGGGGAAGGATAACGCCTATTTTGTGAGATTGTGGAGGGCATGAATGGGACAATTTTTTGAAAGCACACAGTACCTGGTATATAGTAGCATTTCATAAATGTGAGCTATTATTTTTATTATGAGATATATTCCTTGTTCTCTTTTCCCTTTGAGGCAGCTCTTATTGACTCTTAATAAGCAAAAACCACACAATGACAGAGTTTTAACTAGCTTAAGTAAAGTTCTTACAGACCCAGAGCTGAGTTCATCCACTATAGATGAAGAGGAGTTAGTGTGTCTTTTGAATATTAATGAATAAATGACCTCTTTCCTTGTTATTTATTTGCATTCAAAATGCCATTGCTAGTTCTAGTGATAATTATTGAATTTTCAACATTTATAGAAAAACAGCACATACAGTATAAAGATAATTGCTCTAGTGGAGTCTTAAGAAAGAGTTAGTTTTGTATAAATATGGGATGCCAGTAATTATCACTAGTGCTACATGTTAAAATTAGAAAGTAGGTAAATAACAAATAAGAACAGTATTTATTCATTATAATTCAAATGCATGTCAGCTCAATTATCCTAAAATTGCATAGACAATAGGCAAACTGTTTTTCTCCTTTTAGGGGAAGGCTTCTTTCTGAGTTTATGTTTCTTGAAGTTGAGTGAAGAGTCCATTGTTTCACAAGCCAACAGTATTATAATGGACAATATTATTTAGGAGTGGGCTGACGGCAGGTTGGATCTCTCCGTGCTTAGATTCACTGCCTCAATCCTGAATTAAGTATGTTGCAACTGCTTAGAATTTTGAAGTTAGAGACGCACTGTGGAGAAATAAAGTCCTAGCTATGTTTCCATTTTATAATCTCTCAGGCTGAATTTTGAGGCCAGACCTGAGTACAAATCTCTAACCCAAGAGTCTCCCACTTGCTCACAAAGTTCCAAGGATACTACTTAATCTCCTCCTTTCCACAAACCCACTCCACACCCCAGCAGGAAGGTCAGTGACTACATGAAAGCAAAATCTTAGGCTCTTCTTTGTGCCAAAGCCTACTCTCCATGTTGTTACAGACCGAAGCCACTCTGAAAGCCACGGGAGGCTGCCTACAATCAATAATTGTTCAGGAAACAAACGCAGAGAAGAGAAATAAGTGAGTTATTGAAAAGGTACCCAGAAATGGCATTAGCACAGCACTGCTTCTAATCATGGACTCAGCACCTCAGAGGAACAGCTGAGCGGAGCCTTCTTAAACAAATGTAGATATCATGGGCATTTAAAGGAAACGTTACTTTAGGGAAGGAAAAACCTGTTGCATTAAAAATAGAGCTAAGGTAAAGAACATGTACTTGTAGGTTTGCAGGGAGAAAAGGAACAACTGAGGAAAAGCCAACACTATTAAAATTAACAGATAAGAGAGAAAAAGATTTAGCAGCTGGGCCATGGATAAATAGCAAAAAAGCCAAGTGTATAAAACAGCTCATCTAAGACCAGAGGAGGCAGAGGAGATAAACAGCTCACCCTGTTGAGGATGCTTACTTTTGCATCTGTCAACCAAAAAGGAAGGAAATGAGGATTTGCCTGAGTCAGAATGGGTTTCCAAGGAAAGAGGAGGCAGCGTACCACAAGCGGTGGTGGTGACGATGACAGCCAGTCAACAAAAGCCAATGGTGACTTAGCTGGCATGCTGGCCAAGGGACGCGAGTGACTGAGGGCTCCAGCTTCCTCATTTTGGGGATCAGAAGGGGCTGGTTTAGCGATACCCTCAGGCCTCTACCTTCCCACTCCTCCCACCAACCAGGCATTAGCATCCCCAGTCCTCTGCTGTCCTATTGGAACCCCTGCTCAGTACTCCCTGTTCCATGCCCAGAAGGGGATCCTTGCTTTCCCATCCTTGCAGCCTAAGTGGCTGCAAAATGACACTGCAAAATGACATGCAGAAGAGTGATCAGACCCAATGCCAGATTCCGGAGGGGTCAGGGAGCTCCACCAAGCCTCTCTAACTTGTTCATGTCCTGACACACCAGCTAACGGTAGTATTTGTAGGGCAGCTGGAATAAACAGTAATGGACCCATATCTAGAGGCAACTCTGGCTCTCTGGCTGCCCCAACCCCACCCTGATCTGAAGGCTGAGGGGGTCATTATGTGGACCCACTACAACCCATGGGTGGGAAGCTCCGGAGCTTGGCACCCCTTCTGCTTGGCTCTGACTGAGCCACTCAGCTCTCGAATCAGAGGCTTCAACAGGAGGAGAGGCTCAAATGAGCTCAAGCTGATTAAGGAAGGGGCCGTGCTCCACGGAAGTACAGATCAATCTTGATTAGAGCATTAGGAACCTTTCGAGGATGCCTCGACTTAACAGACAACTGGCACGGCAGCTCACTCAGTAGGGCAAGAGCATCTGTCAAAGATCAGCTTGTGTGGTGCATCTAAGTGTCTAGGGCCATGGACACTGCACAGCCAGGGAAGCAGCCAGCTGCGTGCCAGATGAAGTGTTTTCATAGCCGGGGGAAGGAAAGGCACAGATTATAGGATAGCTCTTTGCAATTGCTTCTGGCTCATCAATTAAGGGAAACAATGACTCAGGAATGGGAAGAGTGAAGAAAGTAAGTGATTTTAGGGAGGCAGTGTGGCAGAATAGAAGAGGCTCAATAGGCTTTCAAGTATTGCAGAAGGAACTTTAGTCCCGCCTCTTCCATTTACTAGCTGTGTGACTTTAGGCACCTTCCCCAACCTCTTTGAACCTGTTTCCTCACTACTTACAATAACATCTCTTTTATGGAGTTGTTGCATATACTAAATAAAAACGTATGCAAAACATTAGAATGCTATACAGTTTTAATAAAATGTTAACCATTCCTCTTTACTATGTATGCTGTTTAAAGCAGAAATCCCCTACACTCCTGTCCTGGTCCAACGCCTAGTCCTTGGGAACACTCAATAAGTTTAGTTGAACTGAAATGAACCTGGTTGGCGGGCCAGGCTGCTTGGGTAGAGGAAGCTGGGGAGGAAGGTGGCAGCCACATCCATGTTGGAGATACATGAGTAGCTTTAGGTATTTGGACCCCAATCAGCCCAGTGAAAAAAGGGTAGAGATTCAAGACCCTGAGAGATGACATCAACAGAGGGTGGCAAAGAATCTGGGTCCTTAGCATGCTGGGGCAGCCTGAGTGATGGGCCTTAGCCAGGCTCAGCCATGCCCCTGAGGGCTTCTCACAGCAGGCACTGTTCTGTCCCCAGCTGAGAGGCGCTAAGGCTTTCCCAGCAGAGGTCCAGCCCTACCAGAGCTGCTCAGGGGAATGTGCGGAAGGAGGACAAGGGAAGCAACTACCTGACATCACTTTGCCTTGCTTGTCAAGACAAAACAACATGAATATTAATTTCTTAGGCATAATGAGGCATGGAGGAGCGGGAGTGGGCAGGTCCATTGTGCGGGAGGCTGCTCCTTCCTGCCATTTGTCACTGGCAGAAGTGATAGATGGTTCTTCCAGGCAGCCTCCCAATTAGATGAATGCAGCCACTCCAATTAAGAGCACATCAGCCATCTCCTCTGCAGGTACGATGGCATGAGGTGCTTTGGGCGGGGCTCAGGCCAGACTCAGCAGGACCGACTAGAGGAGGTAGGAACGTTCACATACACATCGGTGAGCAGAGGCTACAGGCGTGACTGAGGCCAACCTCTAGGCCTATTAAGAGGAAGGCACCTGCAGATAATCTGTCAACGTACTTATAGCCTTTTGCCAGACTCACAACCAATAACTAACAATTCTCTGTAAGACAGTGGCTCTTGAAATTTGGTGAGCGTCAGAATTACCCAGGGAGAGTGTTAAGAATACCACTCTCCCCACCCACCCCAAACATTCAGAGTTGGACTTTCCATACTTGATCAGGGTCCAGGACACCTGCGTGCCATTTGTTCATGGCTAATTAGGTCATTCATTTAATGAACAGCTCATTCAGGTAGTCTTTGGAAATTTGAAGTGCTTTCAACAACTTTCATTCGTTCTCTCATTTGTTCATGCAAGATTTTTAGAGCACCTATCAGGTGTCAGGCACTATTCTAAGTCCTGGAGGTACACCAATGAACAAAGCAGACAAAAATCCCTGCCCCATTCATTTTGTTCATGTGAATACTTTCTTCATGAGAAGGATTTCAGCTAGCACATAGTTTAGAGAGACTGCTGAAGAGGGCGGAGTTTCAGGGTTAACCTGGGGTTGCAAAACCAGCTCCTGAACTTTCTGAATGAAGCTTTGTAGCAAACCTTTTTTAAAAAAGTAACCAAGAAGGTCTGAAGATAAAGTAAGCCAACCTTGTCCTACAGGAAAAGATACATGCATAGAAGTCCTGTGTAGCTAGTGTTAATGGCAGCTTCCACGATGATCTCAAGCGGAATAATTGTATAAGGTGTGGATTCTGACTCAGAGAAGTTCACAGTCTATCTTGAGGGAAAAAAATAAAACCCAAGAACAGAGAAGAATAAAAACACATTATAAGAGGTATAGGATTTGGTTGAAGGAGGGAGCAGAAAAACTTAAAGCAGCTGGGGCAGGATTCACAGCAGGCAGGTGGTAGGGTGTTGATCCAGGCCTGGAAGGATGAATGGGAGGGTCTGGATAGGTGGGAGATGTGGCGGGTGAGAATGCCGTCAGGGAGGACAAGGCACAAGCAGAGCCTCGGCGGGCAGAGCAGCAGGCTGGAGGCAGGACGCAGAGGCCAGAGCTGGAGTTGAGGCCAAATAGCCCTGGGTTTGAAGCTGCTTTTGTCAGTCACTGGCTGTTATCACTGTGGATAGAATACTTATCCCCCTTTTCCAGACGTGGAAACTATGGGTAAGAGAGGTTGACAGCTACCTGAGTTTTCCTGAGGATTAAAGGTTGTATATCTCAAGGACCTGGCATTCCCCTGAGGTGCTGGATGGGCGTGTTTCGACTTACTAGGCCTGAGATAGCACCGACACACAAAATGTTTTTAAAAGAACTCCAAAACATTCCCTCTTTATCTCTCTTGGGACTGCAAGGGTTGATGCACTGGAATGATTTGTGGCTTCACTATGAATGGAGTCCCCTTATCACAGAGTTCATTATCAGAAGGCTTTAGTGGATATAAGAAATGTTGTTTCTTCAATTCTCAGGGACAGATAAACAAGCAATCTCAGAGGGGTTTTCCTAGACAAAGCTTCTCTCCCTTTTGTTAGGGCTGAAGAAGCTGGCAAAGGGACACCCCCAGCAGTGCTTCTCAGCACGGTAAAGCTGATAGAATATTAGACTTTCATGGGTCAATGAAGAGGCACTAAATATATATATATATATATATATATATATATATATATATATATATATTTACTTCCAACCAACATCCCTGCCTTTGGAAAGGGCTTATCTGACCATTTTTTGATATTCTTGCTTTTTAACCTGGGACTCTGTAGTTTTCAGGGGAAGTGGCATTTGATATGTGTGACCTTGGCAAAAATTATTGAACTATCAGGGTCCTTAGCTCCCTCATTTATAAAAGGGGTGACATCACTATTCCCATGTTAGAGGATGAGGTAGGCAGAATAATGCACCCCCATCCAAAGACATCCATGAATGTGTGAATGTGTTATGTTACATGGCAATTGGGAATTAAGTTGCAGATGGAATTGAGGTTGCTAATCAGCTGAAAATGAGACAAGGAGAGTATCCTGGGTCATCTCGGTGGCCCAATTTAATCACGAGAGTTCTTATAAGTGGAGGAGAGGGACAGCAGGGTTCAGGTCAGAATGATGCAGGTTGCAAAAGATCCCACCCACCCTAGTTGTCTTGGAAGATGGAATTGGGGGACATACGCCAAGTAATCCAGGCAGCCTCCGGAAGCTGGAAGAGGCACAGCAGCAAATTCTCCCTAGAGTTTCCGGAAGGAAGACAGCCCTACTTGATTTCATCCTAGTGAAATGCATTTTGGACTTCTGGCCTCCAGAACTGTAAGATAGTCAATTTGTGTTGTTGTGAGTCACCACATTTGTGGTAAGTTGTTACAGAAACAATGGGAAGCAAATACATAGAGTTAATGAGAGAATGACTTATTACAATGCCTTCCAGATCTGCAACCTTGGGCAAGTCCCTGATGTCTCTGTCCCTCAGTTTTCTTAAGTATAACATGGGGATGATAAGAATAGCTATCTTATGGAATTGCCTTGTACACATGAAGTATTGGAATGCTGAGACCCAGTAAGGGCCCTGGAAGTGTTGGCTAATGGTATTACTTTTATATAATTACTATTATATAAAGCACATAACTGGCCATGTAGTATGTTCTCAAAGATAACTGTGGTTATTATGTGTTGTATGGGAAGGAGAAAGAGCCTTGGTTAGTGCTCCAGAACTTCCCCTAATTTCAGTAGCTCCACTTACAATGTGGACACATATCACAAATTTCAAGAGGCCCTGCCCTTTTAGGCTTTGTCTAGTTCCTGTTTTAATAGGAATGTATATGTTTCCTTAAGAAAGATGGTCTGACCCTGGAGACGTTTTGCAACTCATATATTGAGGTTGTCCTTTTATTGTCGTACAACAAACTACCCCAGAACTTAGTGGCTTTAAATAGCCACCATTTTATTATGGGTTAGAAATTCAGGCAGGGCTTTGTTGAATGGTTCCTCTGCTCTGTGTAGTATCAACTAAAGTCATTCACAGTTATTCAGCTGGTCTGAGTGGGAGGGACAGGGAGAAATCTGATGTGTGGGTTGAGCTGGCCAGAAAAGCTAGGGTCTGGCCGGCATTGTTCTCTCTCCATGGCCTCTCCAAGTGGCTCGCTTGGACTTCTTCAGAACAGGGCTTCTAGTAAGTTTCCAGAGACTCACACCTGCACCAGGAAACTCACACAGTGTTATATCCACAGCATACTATAGGTCAAAGCAGTCAGAGATCCTATCTGGATTCAGTGGGATCCAATGACTCCACCTCTTAAAGGGAGAAATGTCAAGGAATTTGTGTCTCCAATCCACCACCCATCTTTAATATTCTCTAGAGAGAACTCAGGGAGTGAAAAACAGACAAGATGTAAGAGATTAAACTGCCCATCTGAGGCAACTCAGTAAACCCTGAGCTCTTGGGCCTGCCTCATACTAACCATTCTGGATTCAACTAACATTGATTATCTACCATTTAGAAGGACTGGTGCTAGGTGCTTTCATATTCTTGATGTCTTTTGCTGCTTTGAAAAGAAAGCATTATATTTCAGCTAAGGGATAAACCAAAGCCTGGAGGACACGTAGGGGTGCAATTGAAAGTTGCTCATCTAACCTCCAGGGCCTTTGCTTTTCATTACAGGCCCATCTAACCTGGGCTTTATGCCTCCAGTGTCCTGACTCTAGGCAGACAGAATTGCCTCAGCAGGAATGCAGCTGTGTTAGACATCTGTGTCCTGGGAGACCCTGGGGCACTTTGAATCCTGGTCAGTATGGACCCTGAATGAGCTCATGTTTCTAAAGTGGTCTGAGCTCCTCAGAGAGCAGACTCCATTTAACTTCAGAGCCTGGATGGTCTCATTGTTGGGTCCCTGCTGAGGGGAACATGCTTTGTCACTGCTAGCACCAGGCTGGGGCCTCGGCTAAATAGGGGGAAATCAGCTTCCAGGCTTCTTTGCCATCTTTTCAGCCACAATAAATTAATCTTCAGATAGATAGAACACAACAAAAGAAGGGGTGAGGGAGAAACCACGACCAATCTGACAAAGCTGAAAGGAAAACAAGCTTTCTGCTGCTATGGTGCTCCAGGTGAAGTAGGGGGCTCAAGCTGAAAGGTGGGTCTGGAAGAGCAGACCAGGCGCCGTGGTGCCTAGCACACTCCAGGAGGCTGGGACAGGTGGGCAGGGACCAGGTGAAGAGCCAGGGGGTGTCTGCCTGGAGCTACCTGTAGATTTTTCTGGATTCATTAGCATGTCTCAAAATAAGATAAACTTGATGTTGATTAAAGCTGAAAAATCCCAAAAGCCTAGCATGCTGCTTGTCTGACTCTAGGGCCCCTGAACAAATTGTTTTCCCTTTTCATGCTGATCCTTGTGAACTCTTTGGCTCAGCATGGCTCGCCCATGGGGACAGGGCTGGAAATGGAAGCACAGGTTTCCTCTTGGCACCTAGCTGTCAGAGCTGTCCCCAAGCATCCCAGCAGGAGGGAGACAAAATAGCATTCTCATTCTGCAAGCTGATGTCTGTATATGCAAATGGACTGAAGAGCTCTCAGCCTTGAATCCTATTCAGAAAAGGTTTACAGAGTGCCTACCTGTGCCAGGTGTGCTCATAGAAATTGTTTCATTTCATACTCACAACAGCTCTGTGAAGCAGCTAGGTATTGTTTACCTAAGATTTGTTATGAGGGCGCTCAAGTTCACGGAGGGTAAACAACTTGCCTAAGGTCACACAGCTAGCTGTGGGTATCTGAGACAGGTCTCAGTCAATCCAGAAAGTTTATTTAAGGATGCATGCCCAGAAGGTAGGTCTGTGCCTTTCTCCAAAGATGATTTTGAGGGCTTCAGTATTGAAAGGGGAAAGCAAGGATGTTAGGAAAAGAGGAAAAAATGTTTAAAAGGTGTGGGTAAATAAGAGACAAATGGTGGAATTCTTTTGAGTCTCTGATCAGCCTTTCGCTGAATACACAATGTATATGTGATAAGGGGTAAAGGAATAGTCATTTATGCCTTGCTCTAGCTCAGTAAATCTACGTTTTTACATCAGAGGAAGCAATCAGATATGCATTTGTCTCAGGTGAGCAGAGGGATGACTTAGGGTTCTGTCCTTTGTCCTGAACCTATCAAGATAAGCTATCAATTTACACTGTCAGGGGTAAAATTCAACAGAACCATTTTAGGGTAAAGATCTTGGGGGCCACAAGGAATTTCCTGGTGGAAAAATTGTGAGGGAGCTATGTAGCTTTTAAAACTCATTGTAGTTATCTTATTTAGAAATAAAATGGGAGGCAGGTTTGACTGATGCAGTTCCCAGCTTGAATTTTCCCTTTGTCTTAATGATTTGGAGGTCCTGAGATTTATTTTCCCTTCATAGTGATTTCCAGTTGTAAATATGGGCTCCTGAGTCCCAGTCTAGGGCACTTTCCACCATCTAGTAGCTACAGGTAATGTGGCTGTATGTAGATCAACAAAAACGAAGAGCCTGGGCACAAAATGCCCCTTGAAATTATGCTTCGAGTATGCACACTTGACCTAGAGCAGGAATCTTAAACTTTGATAGCCTAGTGACTCTATGGCCCACTTCTCAGAATAGTGTTTTAAAATATGAATATAAAACAAAATACTTAGGATTACAAAAGCAAGTTATTACATTGAAATACAATTATAAAAATATTAAAAACAAATTGTGGTATGGTAATGTACTGTCTTCTTTATTAATACAATGAATAATGAGATCTAGCAAAGGCTTAATAACTACTGTAATTTCAAGTAGTGATGAGCATAAATAACATTTTGAGATTTCTGCAAAAACATTAACATGATCTGAATATACCTGAGATTTTAATTGGTGACAAAAATCACAGGCAACTGCTGTTACCACTGGGTTTGTTGCCTCTATTTACAAGGAAAGGGAATGTTATATTCCTGTTAGAAGTTAGTGAAAATAAAATGTGATTTTTTTTTGTGTGTGATCCAGATTCATTGATCCCTTTGATTCCCTCGGGTCAAACACTTTATATATTTTTACATATTTAATCCCCACAGCAACACAATGAGGTAGATACTTTTACTATCCTCATTTCACAGATAAAAAAAGAAAAAAACTGGGCATGGAGGGATTAAGTAACTTGCCCAAGGTCACACAAGGCCACTGAGTTGATATGGTTAATTCGTTTGTCCTCTCTCCAAAGGGGGATTCTGCAACCCTCTTGAGAAATATCATGCCAAGGAGAATCTTCCTTTTGGATTTTTCCCAGTTGTGTGCAGCCTTTTCTAGTCACTCCCCCTCCTGCAGAATTTTTCCAGTGCTGGTCGTTCCTCTTGGTCTGGTTAGCTCCTAGTCACCCATCAGATGCTCCCTTTCCAAGGAAACCTTCCTTTAATAATTCTCTGCCCTGTTACATTTGCCCCCAGCTCTGGGGTGTCTTCCCCATGGTATTTTTGAAACCTCTGTCTGTGTGGTTATCAACACCCGCTTCTCTTGCTAGATAGTGCATGCATGGGGCAGAACTCTGCCTGGTTTTGATCACCTTTATATCTCTAACACCTAACTGAATGTCTGGAAAAATGTAGATGCTCAGTAACTGCTTGCAGATTGAATAAATGGAGAATAAATGAATTACTAGTCACAGAGATAAAACTGATTTCCTCATCGTGATTACCGACTTCCTTGATTCCCCTTGCCCCATATTACCATGTTGCCAATCATCAGCTATTCTTTTATTGCTGTTTATTAAATGGGTCCCTTTGTCTCTCTGGCGTTCTTCTTTCTCTCCTGTGAACCTTTTCCAATTTTTTCAAACTGCTTTCAACTTCCTCTTGGCCTGCTTTGAACTTCCACGTTCTGAGTGGAAGTTATTTCTGCTTTGAACTTTCATGGCTAAGATGTTTTGGGAAATACATGTTGGAGGTGTTGGGAGGCATGACTCCACACAGAAGCTGGCTCTCCTCCAAAGTTCTGTGTTCTGGTCTGCTGCAAGGTGGAAGCCTTTGGGGTTTCAACCTGATAGCACCATTTCTACTCACCTCTAGGAATGTAGCTGTAAGACAGGATACAAATGTTTAGGCTGGCAACAAATGGGTATCTGTCATGATGCTTAAAGTGCTTTCCCCAAAACAAATGTTGTCATTACGACATTTAATTTCTGACTCTAGAGTTTCTGCTGCAGAAGGAAGACTTTCTTCCTCAGTTTCTTTGGTACAATGCTGAAAATGAGGCAGTGTAGCAGTAGTCATCCCCCTCCCTTTTCAGGCTGCTGGGATTATGGTGGGCAGAGGGTTTTTCTTGGTCTGTTTTTGGAGTTCTCCCCACCCAAGCTGCCTTTAATTTAGTCTGTATTTTTCTGTTTTGCTGCTTGGTATTTAGACAAATAATAGAGAAGAACAAAATGATGTCAGGGCCCCCAGAGCCCCTCAGAGCCCCCAAATACTATGAACCAATATGGAAGTCTTCCCAGATTCAGATATTTTATTACATTTTTGGGAGCAATTTAGATCACCTTAGAGAATGATAATATTGCCTCATCTAGGGATGAGAAAAACAAGAATGCACTTTAGAGGATATTCATTTGAAGCAGTTTTGAAAATAATTCTAAAGGATTTCTAAAGCCATATAAATGTATGTCCGCACCGTTACATAGGAGGGCATATCCCAAAGTGACTGCTTTAAAGTTGATAAGAATCATTTGGGTGTATAAGTTTAGATGTGTCATTTCTTTGACTTGCACCTGTGTAAGTGAAAGGGGTTTCAGGTGTGGGAAGGAGAAATTCAAATGATAGGCAGCGGAGATGGGCAATTTTTCTCCTGTCTTTATCTTGACTACTCTGAAAGAGGAGAGGGCACTGCCTTGTCATCTGATTGCCACTGGATAACGTTCCAATAAATTACACAATGGTAAAAGCATTGGATTTTGGAATTAGAATGACTCGGATTCAATCTTAGCTGATTTGTGATCTTGGGAGCAGTGTGACTTATCTTCTCTGACATAGTTTCTCATCTGTAAAATGGGGATAATGTGACTTATCTCAAAGGATTATTATGAGCATTAAATAAAATAAAGTATGCAAAGCATTTAGTAAAGTGCATGACATATGGTAAATATTTAATGGCAGTACTTTTAAAAGGAAGTAATTCATCTGATTCTTCATCACCCATGTTGTTTACTCCTCAATTTACTGAGTGCTTTAACTTGCCCGGTCCCAGTTAATCCCAACATCTACCCCTAGAAGGCACACTCTTTTCCCTATTCTGAGCTGAGATCAGTGGTAGCAAGGTGATGTGAACTGCTGAGGTGGCCCACGTAGTGGTAGGGAGGAGAGGTCTTAAAGGCAGGTCTTCTGGCCTCATTTGGGGTGACTTTCCCTACATCATGCTGTGCTCTTTCCTGCAAAGTCACCTAGGAAGTCATTGAATAAGGGGATCTGGACTTCTTAGAATGTGGCAGTATAAAGTAACATGTAATTTAAAAAATGAATGTGGTTGTCCAATGCGATTGGTAAGTAGCAGGGAGACGGTAGGGGGAGGCAAGCCAGTTGTCAAAGCAGCAAACTTGAAGGGAGCACCCTGCTGGGTACAGATCTGCCCTCACTGGGCTCAAGAATGGTGCCTCCTTAGGTCTATATCCCTGTCCTAGTCTTGCACAGAGGCTCTTCAGTCATGCTTAAGAATGCCTGGATTAACGGTAGCTTCTGGAAAGAGTGCAGAACCTTTAAAAATGCCAGCTTTGAAATGCATCCCCATCTAGGTGTTCTGAGAGTTTTTATTTATTTTTATGTTTTTAGGATCAGAGCTTAGCCAGACTGAGTACTTTCGTTCCTCCGAAAGCGGTGCCTGGGACCAGGACTTAAATGCATGTGGTGGATGTGGAGGTGATCCCTGGAAGCAGATCTGAAGGAGTGGGAACAGTGAGATGGGGAACCAGGAGAAGCCAGCAGGAGAGATGTTATTGAGGCCACTGCTGTGATTCCTCTGGACCTCTTAGGAAATCTACAGAAGGCCTCCCAAATTTATCCCTGAAGGGCAGGTGGCTGGAGGGCTTGTCTGTCTCTGCAAATGTTCCCTGAGCAGCAACTTTTGGACACCTGGGGAATACTTTCATGAAGGCTGAGGGGACTTCCAAGGTGCTGGCAAAGGCTCCAAGGTGGGAAGCAGAAGGAGGAGAACCTGAGCTCCTAGGGAGTGTCCAGCCCAGTTCAGACTAAAATCAGAGGTGGATCAATAGGATGTGTCACAGGTGCTAATGGCAAAGCCAAGAGGGTTTTTCTGCATCTCATAAAACATAAAGGGTAAAAGTTACAAGACAAGGAAATAGATGCAAAAAAGAATCAATTTGTGTGTACACCATTCATGAATCAATAACTTTTGCTAATCATTCCTAGTTGATTAAAAATATCTTTTTGACCAAGATTTGCCCACTAGATTCCATAGGCATTAAGCATCCAGCTCAGAGGTAGAGTAAGCTACCTCTGTGATTTCAAGGGCTTCAGGGTGGTCTTGTGCCCCAAACTATGTTCTTACCTGCCCTGGAGTTACTTCAAATCCTTGGTTCATAGATTGATTCTTTGCATTGGGAAACCTACTTCCTAATGTTCATATGTTCATTTATATCGTTATTCATCAAGAAATAGTTAGTGAGAACCTACTGGGTACCAGAGACCAAGCACAGGAACTACAGTGTGGTCAAAATAGGAAGAGAAGAGGTAAGAATGGGTACCTTTGAAGAGCATGCAGTATACACAGGAAACCAGGAAGTACACATGCGAAAGGCTTTATCATTAAAAGGCAAACCCTGACTAAATGCTAAGAGAGTGTAATAGAGTCAGAAAAGCGCAGTGGGAATGTAGAAGGA
Organism: Cacajao melanocephalus; assembly: GCA_963573385.1. Classification (NCBI taxonomy): domain Eukaryota; kingdom Metazoa; phylum Chordata; class Mammalia; order Primates; family Pitheciidae; genus Cacajao; species Cacajao melanocephalus. Next base: position 60,570 of record CAUYLG010045536.1, on the reverse strand, counting down.
AGGTTCCAGAAGACTGGATTTGCCAACAAAGGCTGTTGGAAGTGAGTTTTGTCCTGAGCCTGGAAAGATGTGCATAGTCTTTCCACAGTTATTTCTCTAACCACACAAGCACTCTGCCTCTTTTTCTTTCTTTCTTCCAGACTAAACCTTTCAAGGTACAAAAAAATTAAATCCAAGAGTGTGGCATTAATAGCCATGGTATGATCTTAAACCTTTGGTTGCCTTGCAAAAGGAAAAAAAAATCCTGTTACTGCTGGAAATCACATCGCTGGCTTACCTGGAAGTTGTTCATGAATGAACAACCCTTGCTAATCACTCTGGTCGATATTTATCATAGGTACAGTTTGCAAGATGAATTCTGTCACCAGTGCTAGCAGCTTCTCACCAAGTGCCACCAGCAGCTGAAAATATTCATTAATAATATTTTGTTTGGGTTCCCACTTGCCATTTTACATCCTCCTGCTTCATAAGTATCAACAGCATCATTACCAAGGGGCGCCCACAGAATGGAACACAAAGGCAACTTGGAAATTTTAATGAAAACAGATGTTGAGAAAGACCATTATCCCATGCACGCTACAATAAATAGCATTAACATTTCTAAGTGACAGGCCTCTGAATTGGACTGCAAGGAGCTTACATTTACAATTAAATGAGGGACTTATCCTTTTGCATCCCTGGATTCTACAGGTGGCTTGGTGACAGTCATCTCTTAGTGTTTCGATTTTAGTGCGGCTGTTAAGAGCCAGCTAAGCAGGGATTGGACAGGCAGGCACTTAGGAAGGTGTTAGTGCCAGATGCATTCATTGTCTAACTGCCTGGATGCAAAACTAACTTAGCATAGCAGCTGAATGTGAAAGCTCTTGAAATGATTTCTTCTCAAACAGTGCCAAGGAGGGGCATCGTTGTTTATATCACTAATGACTACATCCTGGGCCTCCATGCATTTTGTAACTCCTGTTCCTTTATTAGAGCAATCAGAAAAAAGATCACATAATTACCAAGGCGCTGCTTTATGGGCAAGAAGTATAGCCACATATGCCTTCATAGATGTGAATAATACCACCCTGGGTATTATTATCACCTGGATTTCACAGATGCTAAACCCCAGCACAGTGATTAGGAGCACGGACTGTGGATCATATGAAATTGGGGTTGAAGCCTGGCACTGCTACTTACTAGCTCTTGGGTCTCAAGCAAATTGTTTATTTTGTATAGGTCTCACTGTCTGCACCTGTAAAACAAGGACAGTGATATTTACTTTCAGGGTGTTGGGTAAGTATCAAACACCTGGCATGATGCTCACTGGTAGCTGTTGGCTTAGGCTCAATTTCGAGATCACTATTATCCCCCCTATTCACTGGTGTAAGATCACCTTCACCAAGGTAATGTTCTAAGGGGAGGGTGATGGCCAGAGAAATGTTGGACTCAATACATTAAGTTAGGGCACAGTTGTTTTGGAGGTTATGCTCAATATTTGTTAAGTCAATCTCTCTCTCTCTGTCTCTCTGTCTCTTTCTTTACCCAAGCACTTTTCTTTTGAATAACCATCTCAGACATCAGGTAAACCTTTCCCTGACTAAAAGAATTATTTGAACCACTTTCTTCAAGCAATTAGGTACATTTAATTCTAAGAGGACCAAGACACCTTAGAAGCAATAAATGGAAAATCCTTATTTGATCCCGCAATTGCAGAATGCATCCCTGAATGACTTTTACCCCAAATTTAGAAGATGGAAAGGGTTACATGTAAGAGAAAATATGTATTTTATAGTTTTTTTGAAGTATACTTGGCCTATAGTATTTTCCTGAGGGGATCCTAATACCTTCCTATTAAAGCACCAACTCGAAGTTGTAAATTTAGAGAAACAATTTGAGGTGAGCGTTTGACATAGGAGGTGGCCAAGGGACTAATGACAAGTTCATACTCTTGGCCAAGCATTTGAAATGTCTCATTATTTGTAAAACATTGGTTAGAAATTGCCTTCCTAGCACATAACTGGTTGACACACAGATATTAATGCATCTAACCCTCTAAACTGTACAGATAATTTGCTCCTTAAGTCTTTATATTTAATTGGCTTTATACTATTTCAGTATTGGAAACTGAAAAATTCAATGTTTTTTCCTTATCAAGTATTTCTGCATTTACGCTTTTGAGATGAGAAAAAGGAGCCACATGTCCCAGATTCCACAGCAAGAGGGAGTCCAAATGGGACAATAGGGTCCAGTTATTCTCACACTTGACAGCACGCAAAGATGATCCTAGGTGTGCACACCGTGTGAACAGACATTCCTCCCTTTGGCTCAGTGCTGTATTAAATGTGCATAAGGAGCATCTGCTAATGTAAGGCCAAGGGGTCAGTGTATGCTTACTTTGAAAGTGAGTCTCTCACAAAGATCACAAGCCAGGGAGAGAAATGTGATGGAGAAAATAAACAGACAAACATGTGAAAGTTATAATAACTTTAAAATGAACCTGTTCCTATAAGGAGATCCCTGGAAATGCTTGTTCATAAAGGCAACCTCCTCCCTTTCCCAGAGCTGAGATTATCCTGAGGAAAGCTTGAAATGGGACTGTATTTCAAGACAGCAGGTTCCTTGCACATTCAAAACCACTCAGAGCTGGTGCCGTATATCTCATTATGGCAGAACCAGATCATGAGATAAGCTCGTGGTGCCACAATATGACTGTTGCAAATGTGTGCTCCTGAAGGGTCTTCTTTGGAAGGGCTCTGCTCTCAGAAACGGCCTTGGGCTCGCACACTGGGAATGTTTTCATGAGCAGACGTGGATTCTGAAAGGGTCATGCAGCAACTGGGAAAATAGAAAACCTACTCCTTTTTGGTCTGGACTCCTTTCTTGTGCTTCGATTCTTCAAGGATCTAACAGTGTTTGTTTCGTGTTTCTGTTTGGTGTGCAGACGGCATATTCCCTTTAACATGGATTTGTTCGAGTAGACTTCACTGTGGTGCACAGATCAAGCTATGTTAAAATAATGTTAAAGGTCTGCATTGAAGCAACCTGAAGCAGAGAATTCCGCGTTTCAGGCTGCCACACCACCTTTAAATCAACTGAATGTGTCCGTGTGCAGCTGTCCATAGACTCTTCTCACTGCTGTTATCCTCATAATAGGATCATTCAGGTTCTCTTATCTGGTCTCCTAGATGCTCCTCTCCAACTATTTCAAACAGAAGTGATTTGTCACCCAGCACCACCCTTCTTCCTGCAAAAGGCACAAGGATGAAGCAAGCTTGATTTCATGGGGGACCCAATTATCGCTATCCTCAGTTAAGTATTTTATTTACAGAACTAATGAGCCCTTAGAAGCATGAAACAAGCACATCCACGAATTACAAAAAGGCACGCACAAGTGCAAGTTAAAATCATTTATAGCAGACTGGATTCACTGGTGGCTCTGAGACCAGTGTGTCCACTGCAGGTCTGTGCAGCCATGTCCCTGATGACAGAGATGCATTCGATCACCTCCATCTGCACACCATTTTCTGAATTAGCCAAGTGTGTGTGTCTCTTTATTCATTCATCTGTGGCTCTCACTTAACTGGTACCCTATGAATATCAACAGCCCTCCCTTCGGAGAACCAGGGAATGGGAGTCACAAAGTGTTTCCTTATGATGAAACATACAAATTGGAATTTCCTTATGAAGACAGGTGGTGACGTGCTAACATGTACAACGAATGTACACCCTCACACCTTTAGCCCCTGAGCACAGCATGACTCCAGGTAGACAGACAGGCTGCAGACACAGAGCTCCTTGCTGCCATTCAGCAAATGCTGATTTCAAATCACACATCGCCCATCTTCTTGAGGGTCACATTTCTCTTTGCTTGCTGTTTTTGCAGGTCTGATTAAGTCTTATATTCCTGAAAATGAGGTTCAGCTTATATCTGACTCCAGATTTACGAGGAAGAATTAACACCCTGCTGCTCCCTGGAGTTTTATTCCCTTGCAAGTCTACGTTTTGTTTCAGCCCGTGGAGTCAGCCACATCTATTCTTGAAACTTTTGTTGCCCTCAGCGTCCGTGCCTCCAGATGCATCAACCCAAATGTACCAGTGTTTGGGAGAATGTTTGTCTTCTATTCATTTAAGACTTTTTTTCCACTTTATAATTATGTACCAGGAATAGCCAAAATATCACCAAAATGTAACCTACCACAGTACCTAAAGAAATCTAAGTTGCAGTTTGAGGTGCACCTCTAATTCCTGGAGGCACCTGTTAGTGCTTTGTGATCACAACACATTATCTCCATTTTGCAATCTGAGAGGTGAGGTTGTCATAGGTCATTTGACCCAGAATTTGGGTGGGCCTTTGATTTATTTTTAGGGTTTACTTTCTACACAACTGCAGCCACAGAATGAGTCAGAGCTAAGCTGAAACTGTTAATCGGTATCTTAGTTAACATCTTATCCAATCTGGGCTTCAGAGAAAAGCCTGACTCATAGATACAATGTGGAAGTTATTTGCCTTTTCAGAAGCCCCAAGAATCCTTTCTATCAGATGCCGGCTCCCGGCAGGAAAGAGAAAAAACTGATGACAATGGAGACCATCTCAGCTGCTCACTATTGAGGAAAAATTAGAAATCAGATCACTCAAGAGCACTATGAATGCCATGACAAAAAATTATTTTGAGATGCGGTTGGTTTGAAATTCTGATGTCTAAGAGTCTTGCCCTATCAGATTTGTAAAGAAGAGAGTTCTCAGAAGAGGAATCTCAGCACATCCTTGAAGGCCTTCCTCACCGGCACACCCCATGCTGGGCTACACAGAAAGGCACTGCCAAAGCACTCTCATCTATGCAGCTGGCCCTGCGGCCCCGGCCTGTGCCATAATTCCAGACACACAAGGGATGCGCCACAGCTGGCACATAATTAGAAGCTCACAGCAAACAAATCATTGCTTTTTTTTCAATGTTCCTCCTACTGACCATGCTCAGAGCATGGCAGCAACAAACGCAGGACAACAAACAGGTATCGGGGGAAAAACCCAGGTGCCTCCAGGAGTGTGTTTTGCAGTGGTTTCCCTGCTATTTCCCTACTTTCCAGAACATAATTTTGTCTGAAATTCTCTGTTTCTACCATCGTGGAGTTTCCCAGCCAAAGTTCTGTGATGACTCTTCAGGGAGTTGAATTCTCCTGAGGATTTATCTTTAATAATGTCACCCCATGGAGAAAAGAATTCAAAACAAAGGATAGCTGCTTTGGACTCTATACCTCCCAGGTTTTAGGAATAATTTTCTCCTACAAACATAATTGACATGCCCAAGAAGATATATAGCATTTGCTCAGGCTTAAGAAGGTTCTTTGAACCCTCGTGGACGCTAAGATGTAGCCCAGGAATAAATAGGCTGGTAGAAACTTTAACAGTGTATGATGTCCTGAATTTGAATGTAGGAAAAGAATTACATTAAAACCAAAAGTCAGCCAGAAAAGCAAAGCAAAGCAGCCAGAAAGATTCAAGCTTCTTGCAAATCCAAAGATGGACTTCCCTATCAAATTTTAAACAGACACAACTAAAATTTAATAAATGCCCACTACATGTTTGATCCTATGTGTGCTGAGTATTGGAGGCAGAATAAGAATTCTGATGTGGTCCCTATCCGCAAGGAATTTATAATATCATCAGTGTGAACAGAGACATGGACAAAGTGCTATGGGGGCTCGGAGGGGGACACAGATTCTGCACGAAGGAGTGTACCTAGGAGATGGGTATTGAAGGGTGGTATTGTAAAGAATATATCCCCCTAAACAAGTCTGGCTTCTGCCGGTACCTTTGCTGGCGTCTCTAGTGCCTTCCTTTGCCTGGGAGATTTGGTTCACACTTGGATAGTCTGGTGATGTGATTTAGGGTGGGGGGCTTTGGGTCATGAGGCACCAGTGCACTGGAGACTGAGCTCAACCATATGGACAATCAATCAATCAAGCTTGCCTCTGTAGTGGGGCCCCAGTAATAACTCTGAACATGGAGGCTCAAGTGAGCTGCCCCATCTTTAGTGGTACTTGGTATAAATTGCTACACATTGATATCAGGAAAGTAACACACTCTGACTCCAGGGGAAGAAGACAAACAAAGCTCTGCATTCTGTGCTTCTCCAGACTTTTCCCTGTGTTCTTCCTCCTGTAGCTTATTTTAATCCTTTCCCCGCAATAAACCTGAACTGTGAGTACAATAGCTTTCAGTCAGTTCTGTAAGTACTTCTCAAAAATTATCAAACTTAACAGCGGCTTGGGGACCCTTTTGCCCTTGCAGTTGATGTCAGAAGTAATGTGGTCTCTTGAGGGATCTATTCATTCTAATGGTTCAGTTGGCGTAACTCACCCAAGGATGAATAGGAGTTTATAAGGGAGAGGAGAAAGGTGCCACAGGAAAACTACTCAATCTGATGCCTTTAAGGTTCCTCCCTGATATAAATCCTGACTCCAACAAAGCCTTGATAAATAGCCTTTGTGCCCTTACCAGGATTCTAAAGTATAAGATAAGGATCTGAGCCAAGCAGATACACGGAAGATGTACAGAGTCCCTGAACTTAAGTTAAACCAAACAGTTCGAAACGTCTTTACTGTATTGACAATCTGGTTCCTAGAGGGTGAAGTTCTTTTTCTTTTTCTTACCTACCAAATGAAAGAATATGGTAGCAAGAAAGCCAACTTTTTGCTGCGTATATGACTTGTGGAGAGAAGAGAAAATGTTCAGAAACTTTTCCTTAACTCCTCATTGCAGAACGAGTCAATAAAAGACTTATCTCCTAGTGCACAAGGTGGACATTATCCAGGGAGATGAAGCATGCAAGCGTTGCATGGTGATATTCAACACAGGGCTGCCTCCTCCAGGAAGCTTTCCCTGAACCTGGTGGTCATGGAAATCTCACAGATGTTCTCATGACACCTTGTGACTCTGCTGGAGCTCTTCTTACAGAACAGCAAACTTATTTGTGAGCTGCTTTCTAACAGAACCCAAGACCCCTAATGGTTGGGTCAGTGTGGTCCTTGTTTTGGTATTTTTAGTCCCTCAGTCATTTGTGGGCCTGACCCACTGAAGATATTTGGTAAGTATTTTGTTGTTATTATTGTTGTTGAATGAATGAACTAAACAATAGCTTCAGAGTAGTGTGGTTTAGAGAGGAAAGAATAAAACTTTTGGATTAAAAAGGCAAGTAGGTTCAAATCCAAGCTTGGTCTTTAACAAAGTGTGTGGCCTTGGGTAAATGATAACTTCATCTAAAATCCAGTTTATTCAACTGTGAAATGGGTTTAATATAACCAGCCTTTAGAACTTCATCTAAAATCCTGTTTATTCAACTGTGAAATGGGTTTAATATAACCAGCCTTAGAACCCTGAGGGAGGCAATACATGTAAAAACACTTGCTCCATGTCTGATAGCTAGTAATTGTTCAACACAAATTAATCCCCTTTCTTTTTCCTTGAGTACAAAAAGAAAACTATCAAATCTAGCTAAGATAATATTTCAAAACCCTGAATTCAAAACTATGAGCTTGTTAGATAAGGACATGGCTAGACTCAGAGTGGGAATAGAAACCTGGGGAATTGGTGGGTAGGAGTCTCTATCATGAGATTACTTTCACAATAATTACAAGGGAATCAGATCTTGTCTAGGACACAGGTCCAGATTTGAAAGAACTCCCCTTCCCTCCTCTTCCAACCCTAGCTACATCTAGGGACTTAGTCTGCTGTGAGAGCGTCACAGAAACACAGGGAATAATGACTCGCTTTCCTCTGAACTGAAGCACAGGTAGGCTAACTAAAAGTAATTTTACAAACGATGTCCGTGGTCTGGCAACAGTACCTCAGTGACAGACTATTGTGATTAAGGGTGGTTTTGTCAAAGCATCACACTACGTCTCAAACTGGAAGCTTTGTTTATTTCACATGGGACAACACTTGCTATCCATTCCTAACAGCTCACAGTCTATGTCCAGGCATACATCCTATCTCTCTACCCTCCTAAAGCCCCAAAGAACTGCCATTTACAGAAGTACATCTAGGATATAATCTGTAGTTAAACGCACAGTTGATTTATCATTATCTTGGGTTATTTGGAATTCACATTATTTATGTTACTAATCCTGTCCCCAGACCTCCAAGTCATTGCCCAGCATCCCTCTAACAAATAATAATAACAAAAAAAACCTTCCTCAACATTATAGTTGGACATCATCTGTCTGAAAGGTAATAAGATACAGCAACTACAACGACTGAAATGAAGGGAAAGGATTGTTAATATAATAGAGGTTTCTACTGGGCATGCTTTAAATCAATGTGCAGAAGCAATTTAAACGACCCATCCTGTCATCATGTTTAAAATACATTGATTTGTCTCTTCCTTTTTCCCCTTGTGGTTTTTATCTCTTAGGTTATTTTTCCCCTTCCTGTGAATTTGGATAGCAAGCCAAAGGAAAAGAAACTTCAACAAGAAGCCTGGCTCAAATCACTCTAGGGCCAGACTGCCCCTTTACAACATTTCTAACAAATCACAGGGAAAAAGAGATCTCTGCCACAGTGCCACATTTGACAAATTGAAATTAAATTTTGCCAACTCTGGAGAAACCAAGATAACCTGTTTTGATATTTCTTCCCCGTTAATAGTTAACAGGTAAGAGGGGACATTTGAGGTTTCTGTTATTTAAAGCATCTCCCTCTGATCAAGTGTGATTCTCAAAGCCCTGAGTCCATATTCAACATGGAGTATGAGTTCAGGGGCTAACAATAAATATGGATATTTTTGCATATAGATGTATATATACATTTTTCTTTAATTCTGAAGTTATTATCTTAGGGAGTAGTAAATGGAATTTTTTGCTAGCGGTGAATTTTCAGTGTTATCAGCTGTCAGGTTGGAAAAATGTATGGCAGTAATAAAGGGGGGAAATATATGATCCATAAATAAAGAAAAACGGGACTTGTTTGGCATTATAAAGTTTTAATGCCTCTAGGTAGCAAAGGTGCCAAACAAATTCCCTTCCTTTAAATCTTTTTATGCTCACTTTAGATTGTGTCTCTCACATTCCTGCTCCCAAGTCTGTAAAAGGGGCTGTGACTGGACAGACCTGCATACCAAGGAGGAAGAGGTGCTGCATGGTGTGCTCCGTGGGAGGACTTGGCTTTTCTTCTTCTGTATGGGTCAGGGTGAAGAATACCTCAAGCTTCTAGCCAGCAATGAGCCATGAAAAAGTTTTTCACAGAAACAACTTTCATAGAGAATGCCTTTGTGCCCGTATTTCTAGAAATCTCCTTATGCTGCTGAAAAGTAATGATCAAGATCATCAACATTTATTGATCACGTACAATAGGCCACCGTCAAGGTTGGGTGCAGCAATCCTGGGATGAAGACACCTGCCTTCATTGTCTTTTAGGGGAAAAAGATAAGACACCCAATGAGACCACTGAAATAGTCTAGAATAGTGTTTACATGCAACATGTGAGTGAGGAATATTAGTTGAATAAATGAATATGAACGTAAGGTTATCATTAATTAACTCTAAGAATGGAAAGGGCATTGAAAGTTTTGTTTTGTTTTGTTTGGAGGGCTGGAGGAAAAGGGATTGGATGTGTAACAATGAAGGCAGTGACTCCTGATCAGGGAGGAGAGGAAGAAACCCCACATTGGTTCCAGAAAGCTGTTCTTCAATGTCACTTTATATTACATACATTTTGTTTTTAATGAGAGGTTTGCTTTGGGTAAAAAGATAATGATGAGTCAGCATATTACAGGCAAACAATCCAGGCCATTGTGTGAAGGTCTTTGCTCTGGTGGAAATGTGTTATCTCCCTGAAACATCCAGGCAGGTTCTTCTGCTGTCACTGTACAATTTGCATGCTTCAGTAATGTTTTATGTATTATGCTACTTATATGCTAAAATGTACATGCACGCTCCTGCAAATTTAGGTAAATTATGAATAAATTAACTCTTATCTAAATAAACAAGTGTCTTTTTGAACCAAAATGCAAGCTGTCATGAATATTTAAGTGGACAAGGATGAATCCTCTTTCTGCTGCACTTCTTACACAGTTCATTCTATACTCTTGAATTCAGGAAGGAAAGTGTACACAGCCAGAGAAACTAAATCGACTCCTCACTAGGGATATGAACATTGAGAAATCTGGCCTGGCGGAGCGATACATTAAAAAAATAAGATCCATTATGGATATTGAGTTATATGGGTGTCTGCTGACCCTGGTAATCTCTGCCTTTTCACACTATATTGGAACGCAGAGTTTGAGGACAGAGTTATTACTTTGATCTTTCTTTTAGTGGAAAGAGGTGACTCATACATATTTCAACTCTAGAACCTAAGGAAATCCAGACTGGTTGCTTGTTGGTTTATATACGATTTCCGTAGGAAGCTCATGAGCAGAAGGATTGGCTCATTGAAAATCTAAATTTTCAAGAACATTCAGTGCCAGGGTCAAGTCAATGTTTTCAGGAGGCATCTCCATAGTCTTATTTTCCATTACTCACAGGATCTGGGAATTTGAGTTGAACGGCCAGATGGGGATGGAGTTAGAAAATAATAAACAGGGAAGTTTTACAGACTTCCTCCAAAAGGCCACAGTTTCCCACCTATGCACATCAATCCCTGTTTATCCAGGGTTTCACTCTCTGATTTCAGTTCTCTCACAACTGTGGACTGAAAATATACATGGGAAATTCCAGAAACAAAAAAATTCCTAAGTTTTAAATCACATGCCATTCTGGGTAGCATGATAAAAGCTTGTGCAGAACAGTTCCATCCTGCTCAGAACCTGAATTATCCCTCTGTGCAATTTCTCCAGGCTGTCTATGCTATTTACCTGTAAGTCACTTGGTAGCCCCCTGGGTTTTCAGACTGAATTTCATAGTATTACAGCGACTGTGATCAAGCAACTTTTATTTTACTTAATAATGGCCCCAAAGAGCAAGATTAGTGATGCTGGCCATTTGGAGACGCCAAAGAGAAGCTGTAAAGTGCTTTAAGTGAAAGGTGAAAGTTCTCAATTTAAGAAAAGAAAAAATTATATGCTGAGGTTGCTAAGATCTATAGTAAGAATTAATCTTCTATTTGTGAAACTGTCAACAGTATATTGTTATTGTTCCTTTTTATTACTATTGTTGTTCATCTCTTACTGTGCCTCACGTATAAATTAAGTTTTATCATAGGTATGTAACACTCCTAGGGAGTAACCTTGCTTCCCTTTTTTCTTCTGCTATAATCATGCAGGAAAGAACATAGTATACACAGTGTTTGGGACTATCTGTGGTTTCAGGCATCCCCTGGGGGTCGTGAAACATATCCCCTGCAGATAACGGGGTCTACTATCCTTGTATATTCTGTTCCTTCTGTCTAGAGGGCCTTCATCCCCTTTGTCTGAAACAACTACAGCTTTCTGTCTTCAAGACTTGGGTCTTCTCCTTCATGAAGCCTTGTCTGAGCTCCCCAGGCAGAGTGAGGCATGTTAACCTACTTGGAAGCCCCAGGAGGGCAAGGCCTATGTCTGCTTCTTTACCACATATCCCCAGCAGCAAGCACGATGCCAGGCATGTAGAAGGCGTTCAAAATAAATCCCTCCTTAAAAAAAAAAAATCTCTCCGGCAGTGTCTGAGCTTATTGAGTAAATCTCTCTATGGCACTGTAAGATTGCTGTAATTCGTTATTTGTTTACAGGTTAGTCAGGCCCAGTGGACAGCTATGCCCTGAAAGCCAGAGGGCCATCTTATTGATCTTGTATTCCCAGGACCAATTTCCATAAGTATTTGATAAATGTTTGTTCATTGAAAGAAAGAAAGTTATATCCATTACATTGCAATGAATTGCAACAACCAACCTGAGACTTATTAGCTCCTGTGCACCCTACAATATCACCTTTGTCATTGTCAGTGTCTAGGAGTCCTCTTTCATAATTGTTGACAGTGGTCTTCTGACACTCAGCAGGCCCCAAAGTTTTAGTCATGCTTACCGGCCCAATAGTTGTCTTTTTCCTACTTAAATCCTTCAGGAAAAGACAAAGGCTTCATGCCCGGTCAAGGTAGGCCACTGGGTTGAAGTGAGGAATCACAGTACCAGTCCTAGGGAGTAAACTTGCTTCCCTTTTTTCTTCGCCAGCTCTGGATCAGCCCTAAGCAAGCTCTGCCCCACGCGAGGATGGGGTAGGGTGAGGAGTGGCTGCGCGTCCACTGAGCTCTGCAGCAGAGAAGAGGCAGCAGAGAAGAGGCAGGACAGGAGAGAAGGGAGCGCTTTCAGAGGAGATGGTGGGGAGGAAGGGGGAGCTGCTGAACCTGCCCGTGGGGCTGTTCGGAGGGCCGGTTCTGTCAGGAGCTCTATCCAGGTTCTGCACTCAGGATAACAGACGGAGACAGCACATCGATGTCAGGTCCAGTCTGCCCCTTTCCACATGGATGTCCCTGCTCAATCGGCCACGTATGAAGTTCTAAGGAACTTCTATGAACTTGCTTTAGATTGTAACTCTCTTTGCCATGAAAAAACCTCCCTTTGAACTAAGTCTAAATCTCTCAGGATTCTGTGATGTAATCCTCTTCTATCTACCATGTTCTAAGTGGAGAGGGCTGGCACCTGGCCCCTTCCTTCTCACCATAAGCGTATATCCACTGCAAGACCATGACCATATTGGGTTTCATCTTCTTCTTTTTCAGACTAAGTCCCCCAATATCCTCCATGGGTCACCTTCACTTGGGACCTCATCCTGGGAACACAGCGCTCATGTGGGACAGGTGGTCCTGGCTCTGCAGAGCTTCAGGGTAAGACCTGGCTTGGCCTACATGTGTTAGTTTATAAAATAACACTAAAGACCTCATTCCCACTAGAGGTGATGTGGAGGTAATGGAGTCACAATTAGGGGACTGTGATAGGCAGGTTAATGTTGGTAATGAGGACACATTTATTCACAGAAAGTGGACTGCCACCTGCCAAATGGCCAATGTCCCTTTGAACCCTGTCATAGACAGAACACTGGACAGACCATGAGTTTGACTCAATATCACATCCTTTCAGTCAGACTGAGAGCTGGCCTCTCCATCAGAGAGAATATGGGTCAAGTTCAGAAGGACCAAGCATCACAGATTATTTTTTTTTCTTTTTGTAAATGCAGGGCCTTTACTTGGTGCTGTGAGGAACTTGCGAGTTCTGAGTTCATCTGATCCCTGGACTCCCTGCCTAACTGCACACAATCCAAAGTCAAACTGAGGGGCTGGCTCACATTTCTATATAACAGTGTCCTCGTTCTCGCCTGCCCTTTAGGACAATATCCTGCATGATCAGAGCAGCAAGAGATGACACAGAGCAGCTCTCTGGGAGGAAGATACGGTCTCTGAGCAAGACAAAAACAAGAAAAAAACACTAATGGAAAACCCACTGATGCAGTTCAAACTGTGTCCCCATCAATATGAAAGGCAAGTTTGCAGCACTGGAGACAGGCTTTGATCTTGCCTCGAAGTCAAAGGCAATCTGGAAGATCTCCAAGTGTAAAGGTGCATGAGAAATGCTTCCAGCAAGAGAGATTTCACGGGGGGTTGGAGTGGGTGAGCTCACTCGCTCTGCCGTATATCCTACTGCAGAGAAACTCCATCCCCAAAGTCCTGCTTTCAATTTTGATCTGCCCAGTCTCATCCCACAGAGACTTCCAGCCTAGTCAGTTGTGCAATCAACCCGAAGTGTGCCTAAGCGATAATTGGAGTCCTGATGGCTCGTGAGTGGGACTGTCAGAGGCATTTGAACCAGAGCAACTCCGTCTTGAATAGGGGCTGGATAAAATAAGGCTAACTTCTTTAGCTTTATTTAGCCTTAAAATAATTTTCTCAGTAAGTTAATCACAGAATGAGATAAGAGGTCAGCGCGAGATACGGGTCATGAAGACTTTGCTGATAAAACAGTTTGCAGTAAAAAATCTGGCTAAAACCCACCAAAATCAAGATGGCGATGAGATTGACCTCTGATCATCCTCACTGTTACACCTCCACCAGTGTTATGACGGTTTATAAATGCCATAGCAACATCAGAAAGTTACCCTATATGGCCTCAAAGGGGAGGTATGAGTAATCCACCCCTTGTTTAGCATATAATCAAGAAATGGGCAATCAGCTGCCCTCGGGGGCTGCTCTGTCTGTGGAGTAGAAAGTCTTTTATTCTCTTATTTTCTTAATAAACTTGCTTTCACTTTACGCTATGGACTTGCCCTGAATTCTTTCTTGCACGAGATCCAAAAACCGTCTTTTGGGGTCTGGATGGGGACCCCTTTCCAGTAACATCTTCCTGGCAACCTAGATGGGACAATAGTGGGGAAATCCCTGAAAGGCTGACTGGGTAAGTGGTGGGGTCCGGTAACATCTTTCTGGTGACCACAGAAGGGACAATAGTGAGGAAACCCCCAACTCAAACGCTAACTTTGGGCAAATGACGGGGTCCAGTAACATCTTTCTGGTGACCACAGAAGGCACAATACTAAGGAAACCCCCGACCCAAAGGCTAACCTTGGGTAAGTAGTGAGGTCCAGTAACATCTTTGGGGCAAACCACCCCCTCTTCTGAGGAGACCCTCAACCCAAAGGAAATAGGCTGCAGCACTGATTGGTGGACTTTGGGTAAGTGGTGGGGTACCCAGATAAAGGATAGGATTGGGTTAGGGGCCCAATGTAGGGGAGTTGGAGTTTCTCCTAAGACAGAGACAGTTAAAGACTCCTCTCAATTAAAGGCAAGAACACTTGATCAAACTTGGGTTTGAGGCCCAACTTAGGAAGGTTAGAGTCCTTCTTAAGATTTAGGGAGTTAGAGGCCCCTCTTGATAAAGTCCCTCTCAGCTAAGAATGGGTTTGGCACTATGGGATGTTAACTGCTATTCTCTTTGGATTATTTTAACTTGCACTCTTTGCTGAAGGTTATGGGTGACAGAATGAGGCACGTACAGGATCTTGGGAAATGGGGAGCTTTCTCCTTACTAAAAAGGGAAACTTGAGAGCTAATGGGACTGCTGGAAGAGATCCCTTTGCTACCAACAAGCAGCTGCCTGAAATTCTCAGTGTTGTTGAAATGAGTGGGTCTTACTCTGGCCTCCCTGAGCTCTTTGCCTTCCCCACCCTGCTGCAAATAATGCCTTTCTTTCTCTCTCTTTTCTATATTTTCCGACCATCTTGTCCAGAGACCACAAGTTGAAACTTCTAGTCAGAGGGTGTATTAACGATAATGGAGCCCAACTGGGGGCAAGTTTGGGGCTTGTCAGTTTGATATTGGGTGCTAAGCAGCGTGGCTAATGCCTATGCTTTGTCAGATGTATTTTGCTCTGGCCAAAATGGAAAAAAAATAAGTTTCTTTTGTGTTGCAACTGGGTGCCCAGGGCTGTGGTGCAGCGAGCTGGGTCACTAGGGGTGCTTAGGGAAAGGGAACCCAGAAGCCTGGCATACTGGAAAAAGGGGAAGAATTTCTTACCAGTCAGACTTCTGGCCCCTCTCTCTCTTTGTGCTAACTCATTCAATGAATGATAAAAATCACTGTTTATGTCCTCTGTATAAAGTTTTGATTAATGAGAAAAAGGATTTATGAGGCTAATTTTAAGCTATAGTGAATCCTGTGTGCTGTGTGTGTCCTTTTCTACTGTTCTGTCATAAAGAGGGGTACCTTAGGATAGAACGAGGGCCTAGGACCTCATAAGCCTGCTGTTCAAGATGGCCCAGCAAACTGGTCAGTCATGTCCTTGGAAGTTTGACCTTGTTACCATGCGGCCATGCTTTCTCTTTTCAGAATGGCAGCCTGGGTTCAGGGTTCAATTCCCAGCCTAGAGAATAAGTTATTCTTGATTTAGTATCTGTTTAACCTTTACCATTTGTTGATTCTTTTCCCCTCCACAAACTGCCTTAAAGTTTCCTTTCTCTGAGCACAGAAATGTTGGCTGTTTGGCATGGCTAAAGTTGGATAAAAAAAGATTTAAAGAACTTTTTAAAAGAGTGCTATAGTTAAAAGTCAGCTTAATTAAAAGCAGATATTCAGGTTCTAAGAGCCTCTAGTTTCTTGGGAAAAACACAGGAGGCATCACAGATCTCATTTTGGGGAAGACACATACACAAAAACAAAAGGCATCTGTTTTCCTTGTGGAACCCTAGGAATTAGAAGTGGATAGCTTCCTCTCAAATAAGGTTCTGTTCTGTTTTGCATTGTGTTATCTGACGGTTTTAACTTTTAGGGGTATCAGAAATTACTTTGCATTATAAGAGAGTTTTGGTGTATAGTAACTAGGTAGGAAACGTATTTTTGGGAATGGGCTGATTCCCTCTTTTTGGGATTCAGGATCTGGTATAAATATGAGACCCTTAATTTCTGTAGATCTGTTTTGCTTTCTAGATGTGCCTGCTTATTAGGCCCTAGAAACATAATGCTTTAAAGAGAAACTTAAAAACTGGCAAATGAAAAATCTTACAACTACTGGGTCTCCTGCCTGTCTGTGTATTTATACATTATGTGTGTGATGTTTATATATGAAAGAGCTTTAATTAATTGGTTTAAAAATAATACAAGCTTAAATCAAGTATTTTAAAAGAAACATAAAACTGGAAACTTGTCATGCCTTTTAGTTCATGTGACTTTAGCAGTCTTGGGAAAATAAAAATATCTTTAAAGATTATTGGTAAAATAAAGAAATTTGGTCTTCTGTCTGGTGTCCTAGGCTCCACATCTAGTACATAATTAAAATCCCTTACTCACCATAGTTTTTACCAAAAGCAAAAGTAACTAACATTGAGACATGTATTTGAGACTACCAAAAACAAAACAAAACAAAACACCACTTTCACATGCAAGATGTGTAAAGAAAGTAAAGTACATTTTTGGTAAAAGATTATAAGAAGGTGTGAGAATATGGATTTCTTATCTAAGTTTAGAGAGTTAAAGAATTGTTTTAAGTTAGATAAGATAAAACTAAACATTTGAACAAACTGAAAGATTTGTAAAAAATTAATCTTGTAAAAGAAATTCTTTGCATGTGAACATATTGGCTAAAGTTAAGAGGGTACTATATAGTTAAATATTTGAATAAAAACATACTGAATTTTTCTTAGAGCAAAAACCTGCTTATAATCTGCTTTTTAATAATTATAAAGGGTTATAAAAGGTTTATTAAAATCTTACCTTATGATCAGGCATTAAAATTGGGTAGATTTATCTATAAGGTTTTATTAAGAATTGGGTTTAACAATAATAGTACATCAGTGCAAGGGTGAAATTTGGCTTATTTGGTACAAAATCATACAGGAAGCATTGTCAAATATGAAACAGTGTTTGGTTTTCTTTGGGCTGTATTTGCATAAATATCTTACTAGTATGTGTTCCAAAATTGTGTGAAACTCCTATAATTCTGATAGGACTTAGTGTAGATTATCAGTAATAATCATAATTGTTACATGTATGCCACAGAGATAACCAAATTTCTTTGTCAATCAGGCTTTTGACTGTGGCTGCCCTAAACATTTTGTCATCCACAGACAAGTGTCTTCTTTTAATCCTCTCCAAAAGGTGGCTTATAATCAATATAGGATGTTAACAGGTACTCTTAAATGCAAGTTTCTGATAAATTGGGAGACTGCAACATTAGAATAGAGGAACAAATTTTCAGGATGCATGGAGAGCTGAAATGTTCACGAACATCGAGCAGAATAGGAGTTAACTGCATGGACTAAACTAACAGTAAACCAAGTTTGAAGTAATCTTTTAACTTTTTGTTTAAAATGTTGCTAATCCTTTGCTTTGTTTTTCAGAGTTAAGAAAACTTTTCTGTTAAGCTATTTACAGCTTGTAGCAATTGAGTAAAGCACACTCCTGTAAACAAAATTTGGAACATATTTGTTTCCTTCTACCTGATTTCTCCAGAATTTGGAAATTAGTTGTATTCTTAACTTATGGCAATATAGTTATCTGCACAAGTGCAATAAGAATCTATTTTCTTTTGTAACAGGACACAATGGGAGAAACTGGTTATTTTACCAAGGCTTTCACTGGGAATGGCACGCTTTCCTTTAAGGAATCAAACTTGACTTATAGACCCAATAAAAGCCCCTTGGGAAACTGGCCTCATACCTTGTCTACACAGTCCCTGTACAGGGTTCCTGACCTGTGGTGAGTATAGAATGTCAATTTCTGACAGGTCCAGGAGTCCAATTATCTTGGGACCTCAAAAGGAGAGGACTTTACTCACTTCATAGGTATTTGAGGGTACAAACCCTCAGCAGGGCTCGGCTTTTAAAAAGCCTTATCTGAGATTACTTATGGAACAGAGTTTCATCAAAGCCAATTTTAAAAAGCCTATGCCAAATAATTATTCTTGCTGCACTTTATACAAATAATCAGGTCAAATATAATAAAGCGAATCAGTCTTACCATGATTTGTCTTTAGTAAAAATGGAAAACTTGAGAGAGAAAAATTATATTTTAAGAATTATGGTATACCTGTTATTAAATTCCAATCTCATCGGTTGTTTTTAATTTTTTTTTTCCCTGCAATGTAGGCTGACCCTGCTTATTCCTGTAAACCAACCAGTGACCTCTGGCTGCTGCTCAGAAGAAACAAGAGGGCTGGGTAATGTAAAAATCTGGACCAATATTCTGATCCTGGGTATGTACTGGAATCATCTAGCAACTCCACATCAATTAGTTCCAACAGCTTCCCAGTTCATGGAAAGTCTTCTAATTTAGTTTACACGGGATAAGTTTGCTTATTTTGTTATATTGCTGTTGGATCCTTTGTGTAGGAATACAGAAGCAGCTTACTCAACGTTTTCTTAAATTGAACACTTATTAATCTTCCAGATACCATCTTGTGTCGGAACTCAAGGGTTACAAATGGCCCTTGACATACCAATGCTTGCTTACTGAGCTCCTCTTTACCCTGAATGTAAGAGACCTTCATAGTTAGGCAAACAAATATAATCACCTGTATTCAGCATGAAGAAGTTACAGAAGATAGATCTTCATCCCTCTACAACCCTTAGTATTAAAAGGGGGGGAAATGTCAGAAGTGTTCAAACCAGAGCAACTCCATCTTGAATAGGGGCTGGGTGAAATAAGACTAAGACCTGTCGGGCTGCATTCCCAGTAAGTTAAGCCATTCTTAATCACAGAATGAGATAGGAAGTAGACACAAGATCCAAGTCATGAAGACCTTGCTGTTAAAACAGGTTGCAGTAAAGAAGCCGGCTAAATCCCACCAAAACCAAAATGGCCAAGAGACTGACCTCTGGTCATCCTCACTGCTACACTCCCACCAGCTCCATGACAGTTTACAAATGCCATGGCGACATCAGAAAGTTACCCTATATAGTCTTAAAAGGCGAGGCACAAATAATCCACCCTTTGTTTAGCATATCATCAGAAATAATCATGAAAATGGGCAACCAGCAGCCCTTGGGGTTGCTCTACCTATGGAGTAGCCATTCTTTTATTCCTTTACTTTCTTAATAAACTTGCTTTCACTTTACCCTATGGACTCACCCTGAATTCTTTCTTATGTGAGATCCAAGAACCCTCTCTGGATCGGGGCCCCTTTCCACTAACAGGACAATGCAGTTTGCTAAAGGAATGGGGTCCTG
This sequence comes from Cacajao melanocephalus, assembly GCA_963573385.1. Lineage (NCBI taxonomy): Eukaryota > Metazoa > Chordata > Mammalia > Primates > Pitheciidae > Cacajao > Cacajao melanocephalus. Next base: position 40,972 of record CAUYLG010045536.1, on the reverse strand, counting down.
ACGGCCACCTGCTCAGGTAGAGGCTTTCTATTTCCCCTGTCTCTGCTGACCAGAAATCAGGTGCAGAAGGAGAAAGGCTTGGGAAACCCAGAGATGTCTAGTCACAGACATTTGACTAAAGGGAGGGAGGGAGAACAAGCACTTGATGGCGATGGTGGGGCACTACAGAGAAGGGAAAAATACTGAAGGCGAAGGGAGTGTGAAGTGGGCAGCACCCAGGAAGTATAGGTGCGGCTTTTCCAATGGGTGCCGCTGTTGAGGATGGAGGTGCCCAGGCGCATCATCACCATGGCGCAGGCAGCAGTGAGGTCCATCCGTTTTCAGGAGACTGACAGCACACCAGCAGCCTGTCTCAGAACTTTACTTAATAAATCAAAGCTGACAACTCCTCCCAAAATGATATGAAAAGGCTCTTGAGTGTCCATGACCTGCATACATAGTATTCATTTCACTTTCTGAAATAAGACGCAAATCGTAATCACAATCCATTGTTGTCAGGTATCAACAGTACATCTTTCTTTAGCCACCAAAGTTGGGGTCCCTGTAATCTGGCACCACCTGGGCCTGGGGTGAAGGAGTCAGAGTGAAACAGCAAACAACGTGGAGACAAATAGCTCCCATCTGCCGAGCACTTTGGAATTTCCAAAGAGATTTCACCTACATGATCTCTTTTGAGCACTATAACTACCCTATCAATGGATTTTATTAACTCACCTTTTCACAAGGGCAAGTGCAGGTGGAGAGGGCGTGGCTGGCACTCTGTGCAGCAGGAAAGCCTTGCCCTCAGCCACCTGCCCTCCTGGTGCTTGGGAGTGAGCTGCTGGATGGGTTCTCTTTGTTAGCAGCCCTAGGCCTTGTGTTAGGGTAAAGGCAAAGCTAACCCATGCCTGTCCTCATGGGTGCTCCCAACTCCTCCTCTACCCAAACTGCTGCCTCTTCTTTGCCTCAAGGTAGAGTTCCCTGCTCCTTCTACAGGGACCACGAGCTAATCATAAAAACCAGTAAGAGTCAACGGGCAAGAGTGAGTGGTTGCCATCTTTGCTGTCAACAGAGAAAGACTTTGCCAGGAACTTCAAAAGGCAGTGCTCCAGCCACTGTTTATTACCAAAATAAAAAGAAGGACTCAACTGGTTGAAACATCAGACTTGGGAGCCTCACCTGTGAGGGGCCTCAGCTGTGCAGGGGACCTGAGGATAATAGATTAGGACCCTGAAGTACTCTCCCTGGGAGAAACCTTCATCTGCTTCACTAGGAGATCCCACTTCCACAGCCAGGCCAAAGCGGCATTAGAACAAAAGACTAACAGACACAGGACAGGCCCAAGCTACACACATGCTGCAAAAGAAACCTTAACTCCAATCGAGTGAGTGGCAGAGCAGCACTAGTTGTCGAAAGTTCAGCCAATTAATATGGTCAGCCCACCTGGGTTTCACTAGATACTCTCTGAAGGTGATAGGGCCTTGACCTGTTCCTGGTAGGGTTGGGTAAGTGAAGAATTCTGTACAAAGAAGGCTTTGATCTCAGATCATTCTGCCAATGTCCAATTACGCAAAGGACCCGACTGGCATTGCGTGAGTGTGTATTGTACTTTAAGATGACGTAGTGAGTTCTTTTTTAAGAGCCATATTTTGGCTGAGTGCTGGGGGTTCACAGGAAAATGTCCGGGACCAGAGGCCAGAGCATCACCTGTACACTACTGGCCCTGAAAAGGCTATTCAGGCATTTGAGGTGCATGTGTGACTGAGTCCATGCAGGAAAGGTACTGCTCTTGATGGCTGCTCTCTCAGCAATATCACCTTGGTGCCACAAATGCAAATATTTATATGTAAATGAAACGATGTGATTTATTGTTGAAACTCCTGAGGGGGATGCTATGGGAGTCACTCTGAGGCAATATCTACTCCCCGAGTCTCAAGCCACACAGCCTGTTTCAGACAGAAAGACCATCTCGAATGTCCTCTCTGCTTGGCCCTGGGAACCACATCCTGAACCCCCACCAAGACCCAGGTGCCTTTATTCAGGCCACCTTCTCTCTCCCAGTGTGTTTTTCTGTCTTTCTTGGACTGCGGGATGCAAATTGTGGACTCAGGTTCCCAGTGAGAGGGATTAAGACATCCTGGCAGAGAGGCAAGCTCTTTATTTGCCCATTTTTGATGAGACAGCATAAAGCTGGATCATTTCTCTGAGCTCCCTTGGGGCCATCGAAGTCTACATGGGCAGATGGAGCATATAAACAGGCCAGGCAACTCACTAGCTGCTGTAAAGCAGACGATGGCCTCTCCACCTCGGGGAGAGTGGGGCTGGTGGAAGTCAGGCACAGAGGCCTTTGTACCTGCCACCTCTTGCCCGACCCTACTGGCTTTCTATCTGCCACTTTTCCATGAGCACAACTCTTCTGGAATTTTGGAGAAACCGGAAGGGATAAAAGGAGTACTATAACCCTTGGGTTTGGTTGGATTCAGAAGATCGTGCCTATAATCTTAGCTCTACTATTTATTACTTATCTAGCCTAAGACCAATCATCTCATCTCTCTTAAGCCCATCTGCATAATAAAATGTTATTCATACCAGTTTGCATGGTAGGAAAGGAGAAAACTGACTACTTCTGAGCACCAACTCTGTGCCATACACACACACACACACACACACACACACATATATGGCACATATATATATAAAAGTTGCTGAGGAAAGGTATGTATATACACACACACCTTTATATACATATACTTCTATATACATATATATATGTGTGTGTATATATATGTGTATGTGTATATATATATGTGTGTATATATATATAGTGTCTGGAGACAGTAACTCCTCTGGGAAGGTCACCCAGCACTGTGACTCCAAAGGTTGAGATATCTCCACTTTAATATGATGAGAGCTGGGAACATCATGAAGAGGTAAGCAAAGAAAGCACCTGATAAATTCTAAATCCCTATACAAATTTAAGACACTACATCTGAGCTGAAAACATCCGTTGTAATTTAATTGCATGAATTTTCAAAGGAGAAACTGAGGCATGGGGTCAAGACACTGTACTAAAGGTCCCCCAGCAAGGCAATGGCAGACTCTGAGCCTTGGGCTCTTTGTTCTTGGCTTCTTGCCCAGCTCTGGGAGGCAGGTGCACTCCCTGAGCAGAGGCTGTGCCATCCTTGGCTGGACTGGAACCAAGACGCTCTCTCAGAGAACATCCAGGGAGCAGAAGCTCTTTCCAGGTCATTTGCCAAGTTCCTTGGGGTGTTATTTCTCCGGGGAAACTTGTTATTCCTTCCTAGAGTCACGAAAAGCTCACAAAAGGAACTTCATGTAACTCAAGTTTTTTGTGTAGTGCAAGTTTTTTCGTGTTGTTGCTGTATTTTTTTTTTAATGGGAAAAATACTTCCTTTTTCCAAATGCTATCAATTTCAATCAAATTGTGTATATTGCAGAACCAAAAAGGCTGTTTAAATTGCTGTGTGTTTTTTTTTTCCTTCAGTGTCTCTCAATCCTTCCACTCAGCTTCTCGAAGAATTAAGATCTGATCTTTTCAAATGTAAATTAAGCAATTTACAAAATATGTATTTTGGCATATAGAAAACTTGGCTTTCCAAAGAAACTGGAGTTTTATTGATTCTGTGAACTGCCATGGAGTTATCTTGTGGCCATAATTTGAGTCTCTAATATGAGACTGTTTTCATTTATGACAAGAAGTACATTCTGCTTTTATCTAACTTCACTCTGTTTCTGCATTTTTAAATGGGTAAAAGAAGTGATGTCAGTTTTAATATGCTTTTCATGAGTTTAGTTTCCCAAATGTTATTTTTTATCATTTTGTCAATTTTACTTATTACTGAAACAATATTTGATGCCACAAAAGAAATTGAAATATGAAAAACATCCACCCACAGCTTCCCCAGCCTAAGACAGCTCTTCATATTCACCGATGCTCTCGCCAAACTTTCGACACCCTGCATATGCTTTTATGGCGTTATAGTAATTCTGAAAAAGTAATTCTCAAAATAAGTTTCACACAAACTTAAAAAAACAAAACTTTCTTGACCTCCTTTCAAGATCTCCAGCTCAGTTTTGCATCAAACTTTTCTGTATGTTTCATTCTAAGTATATGACAGGAACTTTGCATTTCAGAGATTAAGAAAACTTTTCTCAGTCTTTACTTAATGATATTAATAGTGAGGCAGAAAATATTAATAAATAAATGGCAACTGATCTTCAAGGTTAATTATCCAACCCTTTGCATCAACAAATAGAGCACATGAATCATCTCACACAAGTCCTATCTTAAAGCATTCAGGGGAAAGGGTTCTCCAGTCTCAATTGCAAATTTTTTTTTTTTTTTTTTTTTTTTAGTAAAAACATAGCTTATGCTAACATATGCCTTACATTCTCCCAGTAGAAAGTTTCTTGTGTGTGTGTGTGTGTGTGTGTGTGGTTTTTTAGTTCTTTTTCTCTTTAATAGTTGATACTTGTTTTAAAAAAAAATTGTATTAAAATGCACTACTATTTAAACTATTTTAATGGTACAGTTCAGTGGCATTAAGTATGTTGTACATTCACACTGTTACGCAACCATCACTACCGTCCATCTCCAGATGTGCCCATTAAATCCTAACTTCTCATCCCCATTACCTCCAGCCCCTGACAACCACCCTTCTGCTTTCTGGCTCTATGAATTTCACTACCCTAGGGACATCATGTAAATAGAATCATACAACATTTGTTCTTTTGTGTCTGGTTTATTTTACTTAGATTGTCTTCCAGGTTCATCCGTGTGGTAACACATGCCAGAATTTCTTCCTTTTTAAAGCTGAATAATATTCCACTGTAAATATAGACCACATTTTGTTTATTCATTCATCCATTGGTAGAAATTTGGGTTGCTTCCACCTTTGACTATTATCAATAATGTTGCTGTGAACATGGGTGTACAAATATCTGTTTAAATCTCTGCTTTCAATTCCTTTGGGTATATGCCTGGAAGTGGGATTTCTGGTTCATATGGTAATTCTATGTTTAATTTTTTCAGGAACCTCCATATTGTTTTCAACAGTGGCTGCACCATTTTACATTCTTACCAACAGTGCACAAAGGGTCCAATTCATCCTCTGCAGTCATTTCTATCTCTTTCTCTCTACTTGGAATAACTAGCCACAGCCCTTGTTATAGCCCTCCACAGATGCAGATTCACCCTTGTCTCTAAGTCGGGGTGCGGCACAGATGTGGAGTCTGAGGCACAGAGATGTTCATCATGAGCGCCCAGAGTAGGGAGGAGGCAAGAGTCATCCCAGGGGCAGTCTGGCTCAGGAGCCTGGACATTTCATCATCATCATGGCTTTAGATCGGCTCTCAGAAAAGCTACTCTCAGCCCCCTCTCACAACCTTATTTACATGATTTGGATTTGTGTCCCTGCCCAAATCTCACATCAAACTGTAATCCCCTATGTTGGAGGAGGGGCCTGGTGGGAGGCGATTGGAGCACATGGGCAGATTCCCCCTTGCTGTTCTTGTGATAGTGAGTTCTCAGGAGATCTGCTTGTTTAAAAGTGAGGAGCCCTTGGCTCCTGCACCTTCTCGCTCTTCCTCCTTCTCCAGCCATGTAAAACATGCCAGCTTCCCCTTCACCTTCTACCATGATTTTAACTTTCCTGAGGCCTCCCCAGCCATGCTTCCTGGACAGCCTGCAGAACTGTGAGTCAATTAAGCCATTTTTCTTTCATAAATTACCCAGTCTCTGTCAGTTCTTCATAGCAATGTGAGAATGGACTAACACACTTATTTTTTAAATTTGCTGTTTTTCAACTCAGAGCTGCTGCATGAAAAGTAGCATTATGCCCCATCACGTGTGAGACTCAGTGACAGTAAGGCTCTGGTGGCCAGATGGGGCAGGCTTGCCCATCAGCTCCATCCATAGCCTTTCCAGTCCTGAGAGGTTACCCTCCTTAGCTTCCCTGGCTGTGAGTTTGGGTGAGGTCTGATGCCAGACTTGACATGACCAGCTCATACCTCTAAGAGATGGTCCGTGCCCTCTTCCCTCCCATCACCATCTCGATGCCCTCTGAGCTCCTCCATTAGGGTTTCCCTGGACCTGGTTTAGGCTGTGAGTGGGCAGGAGGAGGCAGGGCCTGTGGACCCAGCAGGGGCCATATAGAGAGATTTGGAAGCAACAAAAGGTGTTCTTGCCCTCAAATTTCTCTAAAAGGACACTGGAGGGCCCTATCTTCCTCTGCCTTAAGCTTAGTATTTCCCAAAGCTGGTTCCTGGGATGAAAGTCCCTTAAACACACCTCACAAAAAGGGTTCCAATGCTAAGTAAGTTTGGAGAACACTCTGTGGGCTATGTGTCTATTCAGAGTCATATGCACTTTGACATGGTAAAGGCTTTGGGAAATTCCACAGTAATGAAACATGTTTAACTGTATTTAAGCCACAGTATCCACCAAGATCTTCGTTAAAATGCAAGCACCTAACCAGACTGGGAAGTAACCAAGGATAACAATCTGCCTGCCTTGCAACTTTGCTTCTGCATGGGAATGTAGGAACTGGGAACAAGTGAAGAAAAGATGGCCTTAAAATTTTTTTTCTCACATTATTTAATTAAACTACTTGATCTTTCTAAGTCTTCATGTTTTAAAGTATGATTTTAACATAAAAATAACACTTGTTCATGATAGAATAATCAGAAAAGTATAAAATAAAAATGGAAATAACTCATAATCTCAGTAGCCAGAAATAATCACTATCGGCATATTGAGTATTTTCTGATAACATTTTTCTAAGTATATATGTGTATATATACACACACATATTTTATATTTTTATAAAATGGTGAGCATGCCAGGGACACCATTTTATATTTTGATTTTTTTTTCTCACCAACATTGTAGCATGAGCATCCAGTTTAACTAAGTGGAACTGCCTCCTGAAGGTGTGTGGGAAAGAAGGCACTCACATTTAATGCACCTATGAGGTGGGAGCGCATCTGCATTAAGTCCACCTGTTACTCTCATGTCATCTTTATGGTACACATATTGCCCCCTCCATACACTGAGTGACATGAAGCAAGTGGAGTGAGGAGGTGGAAGGCACACGATGAATGCTCCTCCCACCCCCCGACATCTCTTCTAGAGTCCCGGGTGCCCAGCCCACCCACCTGTGTGCCTTGCTTCAATGGCCCCCACATGTGACTGTGCAGTATTGCCCTTGGGCCCACCCAGATGCTTCACCCTCCTGTTTTCCCCAACTTGCAGAGAATGGGAAGTGCTTGGGAGTTTATTTAGTCAATGATTGCTGTAAGAGGATGAAGATTTGCTCAGAAAGTCCGATATACTCTAAGGTATATGTTACATCCTAGAGCTTCCCAGCAGGATCAAGCTGAGACTGGGATTTTACTGAAAATCACACTTCTGTTTGGCATCTTCCCTTTCTTCTTCCTGTTTCTCCTGGAGCATTTGCCCCGGAATCTTTGCTCGGGGTCTGCCTCTGGGGATTTGACCTGAGACTGGTATTTCCTTCATGGTTATACATCTTGAAGCAGACGCAGCATTTCCAGGACTCAAACTTAGGTCTTCCAGACCTCAGACGCAACAGTTTTTCTATCACAGACCCTTCCTTGCCTAATTCCAAAGGAGGCAGCAGACGTGTGTGGGAGGAAAGTCTTCAGGCTGTGGAGGGTGAGGCTGGGCCCTCCAGCTGCCTGGGATGTGAATGGAAGGAGGATTGCAGGTGGCTATGTGCAGCAGGAGGCTCATGAAGGATGAAAAACATGCTCCTATCCTCCGTATAGGCACACCTTAGGGAAATTCACTGTGTTGTGCCTCAGCCTTTTCCTAGACAGCCACAGGGCACAGAGCACATGCTGCAGATGAAAGAAGCAATGGACATACCACTCTAATATGCTGGCCCCCAGCCAGGTCCCCACTTACCATGTGAACCACACTGCCAAATGTGCCAGGAGCCTCCTGTACAAAGACCAGAGAAATATGACTGTGGGCTCATGCTGGGAAGCAATTTGGTCCATTTCAACCGTCATGTCATGGCAGTGGAATACACAAATATAGACTAGACTTGTCCAGGGGAGCTTTTCTCTCATTAACCTTGAAGGACGACGTGCATCCCATTGATGGCTGCTCTAGAGCCTGTGATTATGAGAGGCTGGGTTTGATGAAGCAATAGGACTTAAACAGCAGACATTAGTGCTGCCAGATGCATTTTTCCTCTTAATACACTAAAGGTCCATCATAAATGCTGAGAAAGGGGTGTGTGGGAGGGACAGGAAGGCTGGGATGATGTGGCAAGGTGCATATGCTTGCCATTGGGTGCTGTTTGTCTTCAGCAAAATAGATTAGTTTTTCAGTTCTGACCTCCTAAGAAGTTAGCAATCCCTCTCTCTCTCTCTCTCTCCCTCTCTCTCTCTCTCTCCATACATACACACATACACACCCCTCCCATGTGAGTTCTCATCTGTCATTCACAAGGCAGGCTCATATTTTGGCTTTGATCTCATAGGAGGTCAGCAGCAGTGACTGTGTGGTGTGTGGTTTTCTGCATGGGTTCTGTGACAGAAGAGAGACAGAAATGCTTGTGATAAAAGAAGTGCAAACAGGTCTCTGCAGAGACAGCTGAGGGGCAGTGTCTTCTGCAAATGATGCAAAGGGAAAGACTGTCCTCAAAGCCATCTCAGTCGTAGTGCTATTTATGACTAGTGTGGCAGAACACTCTTCTCCTGCATGTCAGATTGCTAGAAGGGACTGTGGATTTTCCTAGGAAAAAGAGTAATTCAGGAAAGAAGCATGGTTTAAACAAGGCTGAAGTTCTGCTCCTGGCTGGGGCTTTCAGGGCAGAAGCAGCAGCCACTGAGGGATGAGGACTCTAGCTATGTACAGGGCTTCTGGTTTCCCACAAATTGACGTCATGTGCTGCTGAGACACAAACACGCTCTTAAAGAAGTTTTGCAAGGATAACTATTGACCTTTGCTGAGTGACCTTGCAGTAGAGCCTTATAAAGGAGACATCATGATATACCAAAAAGAAAGGTGCCCTGTCCTTGGTTCTAAGGATGGGAAGAGGAGAGGGACACAGGCTGTCTGAGAGTGAAAAGTAGTAATGATAATAAAAGCAAATATGAATATGTAAGCTTATTTAATCCTCACAAAGAGCCCAGGAGTGAGCTTCTGTCATTATTCCCATTTCTACTGAGGAGGAAACTCACACACGGCAACTTATTCAAGGTCATTGAGCAACATTTAGCAGAGCTTGGGTTGGAGCCAAGGCAATCTGGTTCCAGGGGCCACATTTTTAATCATGGTGCTACACAAGCCATTCTATAAACAAAGATAAACAAAGAAACAACTGGGCAGGACAATGGATAGCAACCTCAAAGGACGGGAGGAAGCCAGGCTAAGAGGAGGGGGAAGAGGGGACTCCCAAAGTATATCTGAGCTGCAAAAGCTCACTCGTAATCTAATGAGAGAAACCACACACATAAACATTCATGGAAAAGGCTTATAACTCTGACAAAAACATACATAAGTTAAACTGACATTAAAGGTAAAACTACAATTCAATTGGGGAAGGAACATAGTTGTGGAAAAAAGTTTCTACCCCAGGTACATTCCAACTTATTGGAAGAGGAAGTGATTTCCAAATGAACCAGGTTTGAAGAGAGGAAGGAAGATGAACCAAGAGTCCAGGAAGCAGCTGGGTTGCTTGTTATAGCACCAACCTTAACCTGAGTCTTGCTATTTCTGTTTTTGGCCATGCCAATGTATCACTCCTTCCTCCTTCACCCTCCTTTTTATCTCTACCTATCTCAGTTGAAAGCCAATCTTTCCTTTTTGGAATTTTCTTCATAATTTAGTTCTTTTCTGCTCTGATTTACCTTTAGAGCTATAATTAACTCTGACAATGTACTGTTGTATGAGAAGCATAATCTGAAAGGGGACAGACAATTTTTGACCAATCGCTTAAGTAGCAGGACTTCCGGAAGGGAGCAAGGAGGATAAGGAAAGAAAGACAGGGGATGATACTGGAATTAATTTCAATACAACAAACAGGTAATGAGCATTTGTGATGTGCCAGTTGCTGGTGCTTGGTGCTGGGAATACAAAAGACACGTTCTAGAACACCAAGCTGTGAGCTCCCAGAGGGTAGGACCTGACACATAAATGTGTAATGACATGACTATCTGATTAAATGTAATAAAAGCATGGACAATGGGTCTGGGAGCACAGAGAAGGTTGCCTTTATTTATGTTTCAGGCAGAAGAGGTGGGAAAGTTATAGAAGTGATATTTAAGAGCCTCAGGTGTTGGAATGGAATTTGCTGCATAAATAAGAGAGGAAGAGCATTCCAGGCAGAGGAAAGACTTCGAGCAAAGGAGGGGAAGTACATTAGTGATTGCTTCGTGGAGGTAGACGGGTGAGGCAGCCAAGGACCTTGGATCCAGGGCTCAGAGTTGGGACCTACGTTATAAACAACATGATTTGTTGAAGATTTCTAGACAGAAGAATAGCTTGAGAGGCTGTGTGTTTGAGAGACTTCCCTCAACTGCAGGGTAGAGAATGGATGGCAGGCCAATGAGGAGCCTCTTGTCCTGGTCCAAAGGAGAGAGGCTGAGACTCTTGGAATCTCCAAGGAGGGGGCAAACACAGGATGGCACCCATGGACATGTTGAAAGTTTAGTGATCATACACTTCATTCTTCTCGCAGTTTCAGAAATTCTACCTCCTTCGTACCGCTCTAGGTATGTGCCATCTCCTCTACAAAGCCTGTCCTGGTGCTCCCAGAGGCAAACAAGTTCTCCCTCCTTTGTGCTCTCCTGCTTTATGTGTGTGGCTTTTCTTTCTGTGTTCTCTAGATTTATATTAATTTGTGTACTGGTTTTGTCTGTTCTCATATGAGTAAGGAAAAGGGCAGAGCTCTGGAAGTTTAAAACTTGTTTTGTACTAAGGATGTAGTTCTCGATTGCTGCATTGCCCCGGGCAAATTAATTTACCTCTTTGAAGGCTTGGTTTCACCACTTCTGGGAATGTATCATTTAGGCTGCAGGCAGAAAAATAGCACGTAGGCAGGTGTCTACAAGGGAGAGTGAGGCAGCCCAGAGGTTAGTAACAGCAGGCAGCCAATCCTGGGCTGCAGGCACAAAGGAAGGGGGTGGTATTTCCTGAACTCAGGAATCAAGACCACCCAGTGGAAACTGGGACCACCCAGAAGGCTTAACTACTATTTTAGAAGCTACATGGGGCAGAGATAGAGGGATGCAGTACCCTAGTTCTCCCGTCCTCTACCCTCTAACCCCTTGATGGTGCCTTCCTTTGGCTGAGCCTACGTGGTAGCCAGTTGGCCAGGAAGTCTGGGAGGCGGAGTTTGCAGGGAAGGGTGGGGAATGGATCTGAGTGTACCAACGGGTAAATGAGCAACATAGGAAATTCATAAAAAGTCTCTGTCCCTACTTATTTCACAGGATATCAGTGAGAATCAAATGAAATGATATATGTGAAAGCCCTTTGTAAATTACAGAGAGCTATGCAAACGTATGCTCGTATCTTAACATTTTATCTGGCAGTCCAAAAAATCCACATTTAGCTGTTTTGAATTCGCTGCTGACCTGGATCTGAAGTGGAGTGTGGACTAACTGCTTCCCTAGGGATAGCCATGGGGTGTGTAAGTCCAAAAGCCTGCAGGGATGTCTGGGGGCACATGGACTGTACCATGTGATACAAAATCTTTCTGTAGAAGATGAGCTTCCAGGCATCTGTCTCTAAACCTTTACTATCAGACTAGTTGAGTGCACATGGGCACGGCTCGTAGGCACCTGGGCATGGAAAAGGACCTCTCCAGCCCTGCCCTTCTTGGTAGTGAGCAGTGAGCATTCCTGAGGAATGAAGCCACAGCCGAGTGAAGGAGGTTCCATGCTGTCCAGGTGATGGAGGGAGGAAATGGGAAAGACACTGGAGAGTTTCCTGAGCCGAGCTCTTTCCCTCACATCATGCTGGGCAGTCTACACACGCTGTTTTGCTCCTGATTATAGAGGAGATGCTTGAGTAATAGGGCTGACGCAGTTGGACCCTTTAGTCTCTTCAGCCTCATTAACCCACATCCACCCAAATGGATTCTCAGCCAGTGCCATTAAGACATCCTGTCAGAACCATCCCACGTCATTTGCAGAGTGAAGTGAATATCAATAAAATTGTAATGAGTAATTTTCCCAGCTTCACTGACTCTTACTGGAAACGAAGCCAGCCCTCTGCTGTGGGTATTGACAAAAACTCCATTCCTCCTGGGAGCTGCTTTTTTTCCGCTGGGTAAATCTGAATCCATCTGAGCAGATACCAGGTATGCTAGTTTAACATTCATGGGCACATGGGCAGCAGGCTTGGCATGGGGACCCTAGCCCCTGTCCCTTCTGGGCAGTGAGCAGCCTTGATGAATGAAGAGGTTCACTGCTCTCCATGCTGCATCGAAAGAATGAGTGTTGCACCAGGAGGGAGGGAAGCTGGCTTCCTCAGCCACTATCGACTACTCCCACCATCCACCCTAACTTCATCAGGCCTCATTATCGCATCTATAACACCATCGGTCCCTTCCAGTACTGGAATTCTATGATGCTGAGAGACAGAACAGCCACAGAGAAATCAATTTGCCAGAGAGTGATGCATTTGACAGTGTAGACCCTCAAGGCCTGGTCTACATTGTCAGGCATTTGAGAAGCAGACAGAATGGGAGCTTTGCTGGCAGTTTCTAGCTGTGGCTTTCTGACCACAGAGGGCCCGAGCATCACACCTGCTTCGTGGTCGTGACAGCCAGCACTGGGATACCAGAGTTGTGAGTGACAAGGTGTTAATTCAAGGCTTAGGAAGTATGATGGTTAGGGACTGGCCCACCCTTTCCTGTTCTCTGCTTCCTGTCTGAAGGGCTGTCATCACCTCCTGTTGATGACTGGCTGTTGGTGACTTGCTGCCTGCTTCCTCCACATGAAAGGTGTGGAACACAGCACGAAGGTGTTTCTGCAGCACCTGTGCTGCTGGTTTGGAATGTGCTCCTTTGGGGGAAGACATGGAGGACTGCTCAGTTGCTGTTCTGTGCTAGGACAGCATGTGTGTAGCAGTGTAGTAGTGGGAGACTGAGGAATGGAATCAGTGAAGCTCAGATCTTTAAAGTCACTTGAAGTTGAGTTTTCAGGGGGGATTTTACAGGCTTCTGGGGGACCCCAAGTAGCTGCTCTGCCTCCCTCCCATTGCCAAAGCTCACACAACAGGTAGGCTACAGGTCTTGCCTAGCTGCCAAAGCTTTCCTAGAGCCAGGGGGCCAAGAGCAAGTTACGTGAGAACTCCTGTTACCTAGCTACACTATGTGTTAACCCAGTGCTAACCAGATTGGTTCAGATGACACAGGTGGGGAAGTCGGTACTTGTTTCCTCTCCCTGTCCCCTGCTGGGCATCCTCCTAAAAGCTGAACACTTGGGTGGGCGTGGTGGCTCACACCTGTAATCCCAGCACTTTGCAAGTTCGAAGTGGGCAGATCGCCTGAGGTCAGGAGTTCGAGACCAGCCTGGCCAACATGGTGAAACTCCCTCTCTACTGAAAATACAAAAATTAGCCAGGCATGGTGGCAGGTGACTGTAATCCCAGCTACTTGGGAGGCTGAGGCAGGAAAGTCACTTGAACCTGGGAGGCAGATGTTGCAGTGAGTTGAGATCAAGTCACTGCACTCCAGCCTAGGCAACAAGAGTGAGACTTCATCTTAAAAAATAAATAAATAAATAAAAAGATGAACACTTGGCTGAAGAGAGGATCTGACCAGACAATTTATACTGCAAAGTATGGAGCATGATGCAATTTATAAAAGCCCTTCCTTATCTATTTTTCATGTGAAGTGAAGGTGAGAAGGTAGAGTTATTATTCTCATTTTAGGGATAAGGAAATTGAACCTTGCAAGGAACTTAGAGTGCTGAAGTTCAAACTCAGTACCTCAGTCCATCCCAGGATCTCTGCCTCTTACATGAGGGGACAGTGGCTTCCAAAATAATTCCAAGGATGCTGATAAAGGAACATCTTCCCTCCTCTTTCCTCTGTGAAACTTGAGAAAGGTAGGTGTGGGACCAGGAGGGCTGCATGATTTGTAGTATGGCTGCCTGGCCATGGTGACATGTGACACAGTAGAGGTGAGGGCAATGGCACAGTTCTGGAATTCTTATTTCCTGGGAAGGTACCTTACCCCACTCCTTTTAGCAGCCAATATAAGACTCGAGCTATGTGTTTGAACTTGTCTTGGGTAGACTCTATTTCACAGACTCCAGTCTGAATTAAGCATTAACCTGCTTGATCTTTTTCCATAAGTAGTAACTTACACTGAATTGCACTATGTGCTTCACATATATTTGTCTCTCACTATAAACCCATGCATTTGGTATAGAATTATCCGTTTTTACAGATGAGAAAACTGAGGAATAGAGGGGAAAGAAATTGCTTTGAGTGCATGCCTCTAAAGCTGACAGAGCTAGGATTCAAATCCAGACCACGTGAGCTCCTTTGGATCCTCCCTCTCCATCTTGCATATACCACACCGTCCTTCCTATGCAGCTCATCCATCATCTTCTGCTTACCTGCCTGTTTTCCTACTGGCCTTAGGTGTGAACAGAGTACATGTCCTATTCATGGTTCTACGGCCAGATCAAGCAGAGAGCTCCTCCTCGCCCCTCCCTGCAAGCACCTCTGCATGAACCCACCCATACTTGGGGCACTTGTGATAAGGATCAGGGAATTATGTGACTCACCTCCAGGCACCAAGGTGCCTCCAGCTTGGACCAGTTTCCTGGATCCCAAGGCCTCTTTCTCTTCTGCCCCCAGGCCACACTGCTAAATATATCCCTGTATGAACCCATTTACCATCTGTAGCTAAAATGCCTCTTGACTGTTCCGAGCCAAGATTAGAAGTCTGTCTAAACGTCAATGATTATTTCATCGGCTAAAAGCAAATTGACCAAGCTTACCCTCCCTGCAGACTAAGAAGGCTCTCAGTCTATTTGTAGCTCAGTCTGATGTGCAAGAGGCGGCTGCTCTGAGTCCAGGCTGCCTGCTGCTTTCTGTACCAATAGAGTTTGCTGGGCAGGTCATTGATGTGTTTAGTCTGGGATCAGCACATACTGTGGTGTAAAAGACAGGTAGGCTTCTTAAAGCAGACTCAGGTTATCGAAGCAACAATGCCCCAGTGCCTGCACACCCTGCAGGGCCACCACAGCAGAATCTTGTAGGGTGAGGAGTTCAGGTGGGCAAGTCCCTCGTGGAGGTCCTGCACACTGGATTCAGCAGTGGACGTCCTGAATGCCCACAAGGAAGAGGCTGAACTGAACTTGGTCTTTGAGAAACGTGCAGGAACATGACCAATCATATGAGACACTGAAGGGATTGACGAAGTCTCTGTTTCTGTCTATTGATGAAGTTAAGGAATGAGAGCAGGGACTTGGGTGGGAGAAAAATGCACAAAGAAGTACAGAAAAGAGATTTTCCTTTCCAAAAAACTTCAGCAGATTTTTTTTTTTTAAAGGTGAGAGCCAGGGAAAAAGACTTGTATATGTTTCAGAACATAGTTTTACTTTCTCTTTTTAATTTTGACTTTGTTTTTCTTTGTGATCCCAAGCTTCTCACCTCCACGGAGTTTCTGGCTGCCTCCTCTGCACTAAATAATACAGTAGCCAGCCCAGTAGACACAGCCCATTGCTGGGCAGGAGGCTCCCAATACACAGGGAAGGGATTGTTCATTTCATACATCATTTAAAGCCTGCTGCAATGATTTACCAGTGTCAGCCTGTCTTTGGAGCACAGAAGGAGAAGAAAGAGAAATATGTTTGCTTCCATTGTGTATCTGGACCTGGATCCTAGGAGGGTGATGGGGGAGGGAGGTCGACTGGGTTTTCCTCCTTGTCTAAACACTATGGAGAAACCAAATTTAGGAAGAAAAGGAGAGGAAAGTGGTTGATATCTTGCAGGGAGCTACTGCTTCCCTTTCCACTTGACCTGGCCAGGCAGGGCGTGCTGCCTCCCCACAGCCTGTGTATAGTCTCCTTGTTCCCAGGTCCTCACACGTAGATCCATCCTGTACCCCTATAAAAGTGATCTTCTCAAAAACACTCACTTATCATGCTACAAAGGACCTAACACCTTTTCCCAGGGAAAATGGACTCCCTCTTTCCAAGTGAGAGTGATATAAGAGGGGGACAGGGAAGTGCAGGAAGAAGGGCGGGGTCCCTGGTGAGGGCCCTACCCTCAGGCCTGTGCCCACAGACCTAAGTGAGGACAGCCACTCCTGTTGTCATGCCCAAATGTTGCATTTTCCAAGACCACTCTAGCCTGCCACGGCCCCCATCCTGTGCCTATAAACAAACATTCAGACACCCTAGCAGGCACACACAGAAGCAGCTGGATGTCAGGAGTAACACATCAGCAGAAGAACACATTGGCAGACACTGGCAGGCCATTGAGGGTAGAATGAGAATGATGTAGTCGCCGAGGAGGAGAATTTGGTCAGAGGAGAGTCTGACCACTGGGTGGCCGGACTCCAGGGGAAGACCACCTTCCCACTCCATCCTCCTTGTGGCCTCCTCATCCACCTTACTGAGAACTACCTCCCCTCAATAAACCTTGCACTCATCCTCCAAGCCCACATATGATGTCATTTTTCCAGTACACTAAGGCAAGAATCCGAGATACAGAAAGCCCTCTGTCCTTGCGATAAGGCAGAGGGTCTAATTGAGCTGATTAACAGGCTGCCTGCAGATGGCAAAAACTGAAAGAGCACACTGTAGCATACACCCACTGGGGCTTCAGGAGCTGTAAACATTCAACCCTACCTGCTGCCTTGGGATGGGAGGCCAAAAATGCTCCCCATGATCTGCCAGTCTGCCTGCTCCCTCTAGGGGTTTGAGCAGCAGGGCACTGACAAGGTGAGCCACACCCCTGTGGCACGGCCTTCAGTGGGGATAAGGGAACTCTCCTATTTAAATAGCAGGTCTTCAGGACCTGTGCCTGGACTTTCCTCTCATCACCTGGACTCCAATGCATCTGGGTGCCTCGAGGTTGTACACACGGCCTGCCTTGGCCGTCAGGCTTCCCATCCAACTGTTCTCCAGCTTGGAATGCTCTTTCTCCTCTCTCCCATTTCCAAAACTCTTTCAAGGACCAACCTAACACCCACTCCATCTGTCACTCTTTCTGTAAGGAAACCAGCCCTTTCTGATGAGTCACTTCCCCAAATTTCCATAGCACTTCAAGTCAGCAATGACTGGGATTAGATACTAGATAATACTAGTATCAGTTAATAACACTAACATACTTCATGGAATGACTACTGAGTGCCATGCCCCATTGGGATGTGCTGTTAATATTTCCAGGTGAAAGAAACGAAAGCACAGCCTCTCTTGAGTACCTATTTAAAGCTACATTCAGCTAGGATCTAAGTTGGCCAGAATCTGAACCCAGACTTTCTGTCTTTTTTTATGAGCCTTTAACCACTATTTTTACTGCCACTCAGTCCAGTGTTACATCTAAGGTAATTGATTTTTAGGTTTGAGTTTAGTTCTGCCATAAAACTGTGGACTCCCCACGGATGCCACACATGTCTTATATATCTGTATCCCCTGCAGCACCTAACCTCAGAGCTAGACATGCAATAGGCATTCAATATAAACTTGATCATTCATTGATTGGCCAGATAGCTCCCAGACTTGGGTACTTCTCTCTCTTCCCATTATGGAAATGTCCAAGTAATACTGCTCTCAAGGAAGACTGGGGGCAGGGTTGGGGGAGGGCGAAGTATGAGTAGAAGAGCATAACCAGTTTGTCTTTAGGAGAGTCTCGTATTGGACTACTTCAAACTAACTAGTCAGATGTCTATTAAGCATGTGCTATGGCATACCAGGCACATAGAGGATGAGAGAGAAGGATAAACATTCCTGTTATGAAGGTGGCAATGCTCAGATTGGAAGAAGTTGCAACAGACAATTGAGCAGGGCAGCCCTTGACAAGGACTTGGCTGTGTGGTGCAGAGTGTGTGGGTAAGGGCATTAGGAGACCCCATAGATCAATCTTGGACATCAGTAAGGTTGGAGATGGCTCAGGAGAAGGTGCAGCCGGTGGAAATTTGAGGGAGGGTCCCGTTGCCCTGGGTGGAGAGACAAGGAGGGCTGAAAGAAGGAAATTTCCCCTGATTCACAGCCTTCCCTCTTTGGTGACTGTGTAATGGTGTGGCTAGGATTCGTTTAGCCTTTTCTGCTACTCCTGACAACTACTAAGCTCTGATGCTTGCTCAGTCTTTCTTACAGGTTGGTCAGAAGGGTAAAGTGTAAGAGTGTCATCTACTATAAGCCTGGATTCCATCCACATGTAGGGGCCTATCATTATTTATTATTGTCTTTGATGCTGTTAGTGACCTTTCTTACCCTCTTAGCAGCATTCAACGCTATTGGCAGTCTGCTTGGGGCTGCTATAGCTGAATTCCATACACTGAGTGGCTAATAAACAACAGAGATTTACTTCTCATGCTTCTGGAGGCTGGGAAGTCCAAGATCAAGGCACTGGCAGATTGGGTGTCTGGAGAGGGATCCTGCTTCATAGACAGCTCCCTTCTGGCTGTATCCTCACTTGCGGGAGCAGCAAGAGAGCTCCCTGAGGTTTCTTTTATAAATGCACTAATTCCATTCCTGAGGGCTCCACCCTCATGACCTAATCACCTTCCAAAGGCCCCATGTCTTAATACCCCTAATACCATCACCTTGGAGATTAGGTTTCAACATATGAATTTTGGTGGGGGGGTGTAAACGTTCAGTCCATTGCATCTACATAGAAAAAGCTGTTTGTGGTGAACATGGGTGACCTTCTGCCTGAGGGCTTTTTTTTTTTTTTTTCCTAGCAGAATCCGTGGGTAGTTAATGCTTCAAATGCAGCCCTCAGCCAATGACAGAGGGAGGTGGGGGGATGAACACCTGGCTTCCTTGCCCTTGGGTGGGGATGGCTTTGAGGGTTGTTCTATACACAATGAGGCCTGGCTGCCATACTCATCACTCTCTGGATAAGGAACCCGTTGCTGGCTACCTTCCCTCCCTGTCTCCCTTCCCATTCTACTGCAGTGTCTCTAGGGATCACCTCTGACATGAACTACTGGCACTGGAATTGCAGGGTCTATTTCTGGGGGACTGAAAGTAGGACATGGTAGTCTTTAATAATTGAAGTGATATGCATATTTGGCAAATAGATGAATTTGTCTAATTGCACACATGGGTCTAGCTCAAGTCTAGTAAACCAGGTGGACCTATTCCCAGCGTCTAGACGCAGCCCTGCTGTGTCGTCTGTGTTCACAGGGTGCTGGCTGCATCTACCTCATGGTGCTCTGACCACAATGTTTAACTTACCCTCCCCCTACCTCACCCCACTCCCAACTAGGATTGTAAAGTCCTGGAAAGCGCGGGCCTTGCCACACTGAGTCTTTGCTGTAAGACCCTCACACAGAGTAAGTGTTCAGTGAATCACTTTCTAATTGGATTCAGTTAAGCAGGAGAAAACACTCCTCTGTGCAAAGGCAAGCTATTTCCAGTGCCTTTCTCTGGCTTCCAAAGTGATGAAGTTCAGTTCCCAAAGCCACAGTCGTTCACTAGAACCTCGTAATGGCTTCATTATTTATCCTGTTGTACCAACCTTGAGTGACCTTTCACTTGGTCTCACAAATGTCCTTTCCACAGTTCATTTCAAATGCCCCTAAGCAGTCCTCTAATCTTGAGTAAAGTTCATCAGGTCCATGTGCAGCAGGTACTTCCTTTGAAACAGGGGCCTATGAGCACTGTGATGAATGACCAGGAGTGAGTGTGGGCAAGTGTGGAGCACAGAGGGCTACGTCCTGGGGCAGAGGCTTCTGTCCATGGTCTAAAGCCACACCCTGTCTGCCCCAGGCTCATATTCTGCCAGGGACCACATTGAACACTCTTCTCAAGATGCCAGGGCTGCCCGTGCCATGTAGTCCACAGCCGATCTGTAAGATAGCTGGGATTGTCATGGACAGCAATATGAAAGGCAATGCAGAAACCAGGCTGGATTCCAATGCTGTGGCTGGCTGGAGGCTCCATCCTATCAAGTGGCTCCCCATGCAGGTCTGAACCAAAGAGCTAAACAGGAGCTGGAGAGCTCTCCTTGAAGGTTCCATTCCTGGCCTTTAGAGATGGAAGTCTCCTGAAAGGCAGGTCCTTGTGAGAGGTAAATGACTCAGTAGAATACAGCTTCCTGGCCTGGACCCCATAGTGGCCCCTCCTGACTCCACCATACCCTCACCATGCCAGGCTTGGCAGGCCCCAAATTGGACCGACAGAAGCTACATCCAACCTTTTGTCCAATTCCACTCATGGCCACCATCTATTTGCACAGCTCATCTGGGAAGGCAGCAGTGATACTGTGAGCAGGAGTCCAAGAGGCCATGAGGCATATCCAGCTCTGGCGATTACAGAGGAGAACAGCCACCCAAGCACAGATCATGCACTGCCATTCCCCACTTCCAGTGTAGATGTGGGCCCTTCTGCATGTGGCGAGACCTGGCAATGTGATCCTCGCACAGGAATTTCCTGCCTACCTTAGAGAGAGAGTGGACCAAAACTGTTCTACTTGGCCTCAAGAGGCTTGGAGCTCATTGCTCCAGACAGGCAGGTCTGCCAAGCCCTGGAAGCTGGCTCAGTGTGGGCTCTGGAGCCAGAGGCAGACAGCAAGAGCATCCATGGAGCCTCTTTTGGTGAAAGGAACAGATGATGCCGAATACAGTCCAAAAGGAATCTTCTGGATCAATTCATCCCTCTAATAGCTGTGTACTGCCACTCAAAGCATGCCGAGGACACTGCCATCTGCTCTGACACCCGGGTTTGACTTGTGTGTTGTTTGGAAGAAAGAATAAGCAAAAACAGGTGACTCCTCCTCACCACTCAGAAAGAACTTCTAAGTCTGAGTGGGGAGGTACATACAGGACCACCTTTGAGAGAAAATCAAGAAGGAGGCCCTCAGCACAAACGGCAGGCATGCTTGGTTGTTTAGTTCCTATTTCATTCTACATTATGCTGTGTGACTTTGGGTATGTCACCTACCCTCTCTGAACCTTCAAAGGCCTTATATTTATGCAAAGTTCTTCCACACTTCACAGAGTTTGGAAAACCATAGGAAAGAAAGGAAGAAAAAATTTATCCAAGAGCAGGCATGAAGCTTCTGAATAAAGCTGCAAATAGTCATTCTCCTGGACTCTTTCAGGAGAGCTGAGTTACCTTGTAGATCTACTACAATAAAACCTGGATTATTAGAGGGGAAAAGAGACTTTGTGATCATTTGCACTATCCTCTCCCTTGAAGAAGCAGACTCACCCTTGTGGCATTTGTTTGAGCACCTCCATGATAATGGGCAGAAAGGAGTTTGTCTTTCTTGGATCTGAAGCAGGGGAAGGGAGGAGTGATCAGAGGAGACCTGAGTCTGGCAGAGACAGAGAGCCATGTGCTCCTAGAACCAAAACCAACTCTACTTTCATCCAACATGTTTCATCAAGGGCCTGAACACTGGAGACACCAGTGAACAAAGAATCTCCCAGTGCCTGCCTTCATGGAGCTTACATCTGCAGGACATCCTGCCATCAGGGAGTGGAAGAGGAGGGGTAGTCTGGAGTGACTCTGGATATCCTCCTATTTGACCACAGTTTCCTGGACTTTGCACTTAATGCAGACAGTGGCTATGAGGTAGGAAATAGCATGACTTGTTTTCACAGCACTGGTCACAGCCTGGGTTGTCATCTTGCTGATTGGAGCAGGATCTGGTAGAAACAAGGTACAGTGAACAAGCTGGTCCAAACCAGTAGACAGTGATGAAAGTGACCCCTAGTCATCCTCACTGCTTATTAACATAAATGATATTTCTACTAGTGTCATGATGCTTTACATATGCCACATCAATACGCCATGGCAGTGACCTGAAAATTATCCTATATTATTCCAGAAACTCCCTGCCCCTTTTCTAGAAAGTTCTAAATAAACCACCTCTTAATTTGCAAGTAAATAAAAGAGGGTATAAATACAGCTGTCAACAGCCCATATGCTGCTACTCTCGACTCGGGCATGTGGCTTAAGGGGTATCCCTGCTCAGCAAGGAGCCGCTTCTCTGCTGTTGCTGTACACTGCCACTTCCATAAAGTTGCAAACTGCTTTATTTCACCACCATTTCCCCAGTGGATTATTTCCTGGGTGAAGCCAAGAACCCTCCTGGACTAAGCCCCAGTTTGGGGACTCACTTCACCTGCATCATTGATATCAAACAGCCCCTCTAAGGGACCTCAGGCCTTGTTATCTTTGAAAAAATGCTCCAGAGTGTCTAGATTTTCTTTCTCTGTTTCCCTTCTATCCCACCCACCCTGGCCTTGTTATCATCTTTGTTAGTGTGGGTACTTTCCTGCTCTGTGCTGCCAGAATGGTGCTGAATATGAATGACACAGTAAATTAGATACTGATCAGCTCTCCATTTCCTTAGTGTGTTGAATAATACCCCACGACAACTGGGGCTTGAAAGGTAGCCCAGCTCTGGGAGCAGGCCTCCTGGGCATCTAAGTGATGGCTGCTGTTCACCAGCTGTACCAAGTTACTATGCAGCCTGGAGGTCAAGTTCTCCTCCCATAATCACTTGGACGGAAAATTAAAGCAGCCTGCTCCCTCAATGGTTATACATTCTGGCATGGAAATTAACAAATTCCCCCAGAATCCATAACAGTTACATCTTTGTTCAGCCAAAGAACTTTGATATAAATTGTAGCTTTTTAGGACGGCTTTGTCAAAAGTGTAATATATCATGGAATAGTGAATACAAGTTCAAAAGTACATATAATAATATAATTAAGATAGCTTGACAAGAATGTATTTTAAAAGTATAAAATACCTGCAGGTATAATAGCTTCATAAAGTCTGTCAGATTTACTTCTGCTGTGAAGAAATTTAAAATGTTTTACTTTAATGTGATGCAAATGAAGGCTGAGGTATGCATATAACACAGTCCTTAAAAAATAGGTAGAAGGAAAAGAATAAAAGTCAGATTCAGGCCAAACAAGACATTCAACTTTGCAGGTGACTGGATAATAGATCAAGCAAACAGATTGGGGAGCGATGCTGGGCTGTTTGTAGAAAACACCAATTTCACATTTCCCTCCCTTGTTGGCTGCAGGAAAGTATGTGTTTTTATTCAAAATTAATGATTCCCTTTGTGCATTTTTCTCTTTGCTCAAAAGAGTCAAGCATAATTCTTGTTTAAAGCAAAAGCAATTTTCATATAATTACCAGCTCATGAAAAATTATTTTTCAATGTATTAAAAGCTAAGGAGAGGAGTGGGTGAGTCAACACTCTGCACACAGGTGTCCAGAATAACTCCATGTCCACAAAGACGAGCCTCCTCCAGGTGACCAGGAGTCCAGGCATCTGTCCAGCCTTATTCAAACACTGAGCAATAGTATCCCTCACTTGTCTGACAGGGTGCTTGGACAAAAATGCTTTTTCAGGCAAAGAAGCAGTAACTGTCTACCTAGTGTACAAGAACACCAAAGTATGGAATTATAAGATAAATGCAATCAGCAAGGCCACGTATTCCACTTCTAACTTCTCTGTGAAAATAATTTCTTCTAAGAATTCTATCTCTCTAGCCTGATGGTTTGTACCATCAAGACAAACCCAATAAGGTCCACATCTTTGCATCTCCCTTTCTCGTGCAGATCTGAGGTGCTAAGGTGATACAAGGGCACCTATCCTCAGCCATTACTGAAATGAAACCCTTTGGCCTGATAGCATTTGCCAAGCCTTATTTCTTTCTCATTTTCTCATCCCCCACTGGCATTAGATAGAAAGGACTCTGAGTTAACTAGCTACCTGGTCTCAGGAACTCTCCTAAACTCCCCCAGCCTTGGTCATGATTTACAGTGGAGTCAAAAGTCCTTTCCTTTGAGACATGGCAGAAAATTCTGATATTCCAGCTCTCCAACCATGCTTATGAGGGTAGGTGCTTGCCAAAGTGAAAAAGTTAAAGAATGGAGTGGGGAAAGCCTTGCAACAAAAGGCACCTCTTATTCAGGATAAAAATTAGAAGTTCAAATCATGAAACAGTGTAGTTTAAAAATCAACACTGCCAGCGCCTGCGCTGCTGATGACTGCACCCGGAGGAATTTTCAAAGTAAATGTACTTTTCACCATTATCTCACTCATTTGCATTCGGCTCCATTTGGATTCTGAAACTCGACTAGACACTTTATTTTCAGGATAGGTCTGCATGATGGCAAACAAACAGTTTGGGAAGGAATTAGCCATATGGGCCCAGGCATTATTTTCTTAATGTGGGAACTGGGTCAACCCTACAAAATGTTTCCTCAAATACTTAAACTGGCACATTTTCCTTTCAAGAGGGGAGGCTTTCAGAATTAAGTATCCCAGTTCTCTGTGCGTGGAATGGTGGCTTCACAGCTTCCAGCCCCCAGAGGCTCATGAAACATCAAAGGCGAAGCAACATCAGACACTGCCCTGTCCAGCCTCCTCATCTTTTGACTATGACATAGAGGTCCAGAGGGGTGAAGAGATCTGGGCAAGGTCATATAGCCAAGGACCAAGTCCATGTCATGCTTCCCTGTGTCTCACTGCCTCTAAATTGGCAAAGGTCTATGTCTGTCCCTTCCTTTTCCTTCCTATGTCTAAGAACACTCCCTGTCCTGTAGGGGACTCCTCATCTCCATTTCTGGGCCCCATTCCACTCCCCCAACCTTGTGTGATTTTAGAGGTGGCAAATGTATGTCAATCAATCAATTGATCAACCAATCAACCAATGAACCAACCAACAAACCAGTCAACCAATCTAGTCATCAGCACACCCTCCATGTATGACCTTGTGTCCAAAGCATAGGCCACTGGCTCATTTTCTCCTTGTCCTTTCTTTGTTCTTCAGAACTAGGGACAAAGTGAAAAAAAAAACAACAAAACACTGAGAAGACCTCCCCAGAAATCATTCTTTTCCCCTAGCAACAAAGAGAGACATAATGTGGGGAATGACACTATCAGGGGTGTCACAAGTGAAGGATAACAATATATGAAACAGACCTTTTAAGGGCAACCCATTATTTTTGTAATTTGTTTAAACAAAACCGAGTGACTCTTTAAACTCTAATTCACATCTTGGAAATGCAACGCTGCTATCTTTCGTTTCTCTCTCTGGAGTCGTGGCAATAATTTTAATGCCAGCAGAAGGCATTAGACATTAGAGGTGAGCAAGGCAGAGGAGTCTGGCTTTTATCAGATAATTAAGATGCTACCAAAGTCAAACCTTTATCAACATTAGACTAAAAATAAGCTCCTTCCATCCAGTGGCCTTTCTACCAAGCATTCAAAGTGACAGTGCTCTGGATAAGGGTTTGCTTTTAAAAATGGTTCATTGTTTTTCAACTTTTATTGGCAATCCATTCTCATTATGCCTGATGCATTTGTCTTCATAATATGTACTTCACAATTACAATATCAAAGAGTTTGTATCTACATAATAAAAATGATCTATAGAATAGTACAGGGAAAACATAATAACATAGTGTGATCATTAATGAAATGAATACTTTGAGAGAAAACATGGCATCCCATGAGAGAACTTGTCCCTATATCATAAGATGCTAGAAACAGGCAAAGGCTGGAGGTGAAACTGAAATTGAATCTCGGGTTCCCTGGAGATAGGGAGTACAGCACAGCACTGCTTGACTTTGGTGATGGGAGGGGCACAGGAGGGGTATCAGAGGTGACCTAGTGTTGGAAATAATGACTTCAAAGGGCGTTTGTCTTCTATCAGCTCTTCAGAACTTTCTGGCCCCAATACTACTAGCTCAACAGACATCTGAAATGAAGCTCAGGTCTTTTCTCTCAAGAATAAGCATTGGCAAGTTCACTTCATGGACCAAGATTAGCTGCAGCTGACCTGCAGAGGTGCTGCTCATGAAGAAACAAATCTGCTGAAGGCAAGGATCTCTAGACTCAGTTTCTCAGCCTGAAGGCATTGACTAGAGAAAGGAAAAATATGGAGAGGGAGATAGCAATGTGGTAAAAAAGGATGCTTGGTGCCTGTGAGGATAATTTCATTCTTCAGCACACTCGGGAAGAAAGAAGCCACATAGCTGGCAAGTGGGGATGCACTGTGTCATCTCTGCTCACTGTTGCACCTGAAGCACCTATCCTAGGGCTTGGCTCACAGTACACACTCATAAATGTGTATGTGTGTGTTTTTTAAGCTGGAGTCTCACTCTGTTGCCCAGGCTGGAGTGCAGTGGGGTGACCTCGGCTTGCTGCAACCTCCGCCTGCCAGGTTCAAGCGATTCTCCTGTCCCAGCCTCCAGAGAAGCTGGGATTACAGGTGCCCACCACCACACCCAGCTAATTTTTTTGTATTTTCAGTAGAGACGAGATTTCACCATGTTGGCCAGGCTCCTAACCTCAAGAGGTCTGCCCACCTCGGCCTCCCAAAGTGCTAGGACTACAGGCATTAGCCATTGCGCCCAGCCATAAGTATGTTTTTATGAATACAAAAAGAATGTCTTCTTTATGGATCCAAAATTTTCACAATTGATAACACTTACAGTAGATTGCAGAAACCTATAAGACAGACTATCACTGAACTCACAAAAAGGGGTGATGTTACTGGGTACCCAGGAAAAGAACAACAGATAAGGAAGGGGTGCGAGCGGCTCAGGTTTGCATAAAAATAAAGGTTGGTTGTGGCACTTGGCCAAGGCAGGGCTGGGGACCCTTTGCTGGGTGACAAGGAGACCTGACAGATGTTCCAAGTGAGAAAGAGGAAGCCAAGCAGACGTTCAGCTCTGTTAAGAGACCATTGATTGGGAAGGAGCACTGTTATGCTTCTTAGCTGACAGCCAGTGGCACAGATCCACTGGTGAGAAGAGTTCTCTTCCCCAGCCAGTCAGCCAGCCAAGAGCTGCATTACCTCTGGAACTGGGCTCAGATAGAAAAAGCAGGTTCTATATATACATGCATTTTCCAAATATTGTGGCTTCTATACATTCAAGTCAAATGTAAGTCAGGTTGGGCAGGGTTTGGTCAGTAAAGGGGCAGAGGAAGTAGATCCCTTGGTTTCTGAAACCCAAGCAGTCTGTAGTGAGAATCTGCAATCCCGAAATGGAAAGTATCTCCCTCATCCACTCACTTCCCTCCTCAGCTTCCCATCCACACCTATGTGGACACAAGGTCTACTTCCAAAAATAAGTAAATTATATTTATAGCTAAAATAATTCCAGAATCAACTGATGTAGATGAAAGCATTTTTGACTTGGCTTATTCGAAAAATTATCCCGATTTATCAACTTTATTTGCCTAGCATAACTGGTGTATGTGCAAGTATAATTTTGAACAGGGAGAGAACTTAGTTGAATTGTAACTAAAATATCTCTGGGCACAGGATGGTGTATAAAAACACAGGCATGACAGAAACAATGTAACAGAGAAAGTGACATAGAGTAGTATATAATAATAGAAGGATCTTGAATCTATCATTCACTTTTTTTTGTGCATGGGAAAGCGGACTATTATTATAATAGGTGCAAAAACAGTTGTAGCATGTTAAGGCTGGATTTCCCCCTAAAGACATAGTCCAAGCTTCTCATTTCACCAATGTTGGGACCTAGAATCAAAGATGTGGAGGTGGCTTGTCCAAGGTCTTGGAGGTGGGATTAAAACCTGGTTACTCCAGGCTTCTAAGTCAGTGCTTTTCCATTCTACCACATGGCCTTTCATTCACAGAGAGATAGGCAGGTAAGTATGTTGACGGAAGAAAGACAAATACTTATTCTCAAGGTAGTGTCAGCTTTTAGACACAATTATTCTGTCTTCAGATTGAAAATCCCATAGACACATCAAAAACTCCCTGTAGAACATTTAAACTTTACTGCAGAGTTAAAAACTGTGGAGAGTTAAAAGTCCCCTGCAGCTATTAAAAGAGTGTGTAGTGAGAACAGTTATATTATAGGTGACTAATGGAGTCTCACCACCTCCCACCCCCATTATATATATATATATATAAACTGTTGCATTTCTAAGCAACATGTCCAGTATTTTTACTCCTGGGGGAGGGAGCAATTGCTATCTTTTTTTTTTTTTTTTTTTCAGAACTGCACTAAAACTTTCTTTTCTAAGAAAAATGAGAGAAAAAAAATCAATAGAGCATGGAAGGACATGAAAAATGCATTTTAACCCATATATACATTTTTTCTAACAGTGCAATTTTTTAAAGCTCTCTACAAAAAAATGTCAATGTGATTTTCAAAGAAAAAAAATGCAACACAACCCTGAATTTGGGAGCAAACCTAAAAAAAAAAAAAAATCAAGAACAAGGAAGATCTAAAGATTTGACCTAGTAATTTGAGGCACAGATGAAAAAGAGTGTAAGCTCTGGCCACCTCTGGGATTGGCAGGTCAAAGGGTATGTTAAATGTGATGGGAAACACATTCTGTTTTTGGATAGTTCAGTATATATCCATATTAAAGCTTTTAAGCCTCCCAACTCAGTGAAATTACTCCTAGAAACCAAGTGTCCCCTTGTGGACTTTGCTGCACTTCTTTTTTCTTCGTCAAAGAGAAATGGCATGGCAAAGAATGTGAGACATCCCTTGCAGGGCTCAGGTGAAAAGGAAAGGGGAAAAAAGAGTGCAGGTTAAATGCAATATTAAAGACGATCTCTCTCCTAATCAGTGTATCTTTCTTCCTTGCAGCTAAGCAATCTTTGTCAATTACAGGGCATTACTCTGTAGGCCAACTGGCAATTACAATGGCATCTTTCTTCCCATACTGACAGCAAAAGGAGGAAATAGTCTGAGTCCAGCTAAATGTAAAGAAGGAAACTGGAGCTTATCGCAGAGGTAATGTACAGGGAACCTATAACCAGGATGCAGATGCCATATGCAGCTGTTATGCAAAGAAGCTCCTGCTCCTGGAGCTGATGTGTTTATTTAGACTAGTGCTAAAGCTGAGTTAATGCCAATTTCCAGAAAGGATTAATATACACTAACGTGAAATTATTGAACCATCACACACATCTGGAAAATGCATGTTTCGACCAATTCTTTTTTGTGGCTGCCAGCTGTGCTGGAGAAGCAGCTGATGAGGTTGCAGTTGCTCCTGGGGCCCAGCTGATTTGATGCAATGCCGTTAGGACAACGATAGGTCCTTCTGATCAAGGCCGTGGTCCTTTCTTATCAAGGCCGTGGTCCTCTCTTCTCTCTTATCCTTTCACCACTCCTCTTTATTTTGGTCTCACAGTGAGTTTCTCACCTTCATTTTCAAGTCGAGGCTGCAATCTCTTCCATTTCTCTCAATTCTCTCACCTCTGAGCCACTTTCCATGCAGCCATGAGGCCTCCCAAAAGAGTGCAGAGCTAGCCTTTATATTTGGGGTTCAGTCATTTAACCTTTGCACATTTCTGAGTGGGTCATCAGAGAGAATCATCCTTTGGCCAAGAAACCACTTAGAGGAATGGCAAAGGACATCTCAAGAACCTCAACTGATCTCATGACTGAGAACCTTCTATCTCCAGAGACATACATCATGCCCCTCACTGAGTGGTTAGCCTGCTTGTGTGCTCCCATTTCAGAACAGACCATTCCCCCACCACCCCTCTGCCATCTCAGTTATTCAAGAAGGAAGTCATGGTATTAACTGGGAAGTCTTGTGCCTATGGAAATCCCTTGAGACAGAAAAGCTAAAGGCATGAGGTATTGTGAAAGCAATTTGGCCACTCTACTCCTCTCTATCCTTTCTCTGTGCTTATTCTTTCTTGGTTGAATGAATTAGCTGATACGGATGTGCAAATTATCCTTAAGTATCCTGGAAAGTCTTTGCCTATTTGACCTTGACTGCGACTGTAAGGGTTTGCTCATCAATAATTACAAAGATCCTGGCATCTAAAAGTACCTTCCTAATATCAACCACAAAAGCAATTTCTAGTTGAAAATTCTGCTGGGGGCTCTTTGACAACTGTTTTCTTTGACCCACTCACCTCCACCTTTTGCTTCTTAGATATCCAACTGTTCAGAAGGATCCCACTGAGAGAACATCAGTCAAATCATCCCTTCGTCTCTGGTTCCGAAGTACCCTGCAATCATTTGTGCTTTCCTCCAAAATACCTCTTTCACTACCACATCAGAAGAGCTCTTTAAACGCTAACAAGAACCAATATTTTAGATTCTACTGCTAGGCATTTCAGCTCAAGTCACTTTATTGTAAAATTAGATGTCATTGTGAAAAGCATGGATATAAATATAAGAGCAAAAGGCCCTTTTCTTAATGTGGAAACCAAGGTAACAATATCCTATTTTTCCTTGTTGTCAAAAAGTTGTGTGTGTGGTTTTTTTTTTGTTAGCTCAGCCAATATAATGCACTGCATATTTACACTTAGCATTAAATAACTATTATGCAAAAGTACTCCACAGTAAAATCTAAGTATATTTATGGAAAGCTAAATTATATTGCCAAGTTTATTTTAGACCAAGGAAGCCCCTGGGAAGGGATATTGTGTATTTTAAAGAGTAAATGTAAACTATTAAATAGAAAGAGCCTTTGTGGAATGTAACACATTCTACCTAGGTAAATCACAGAGCAATTACACAGTAAACTTTTCTTTGATGAAGCACTGAAGTGATGACATGTAATTACTTTTCCAATGCTGTACCGTGTGTTTATCAAAATGTTAATGCAAGCATAATAACAGGCTGTATGTTTGTGCTGAGAATGTCAGAGCCATCCAGCTGTCAATCACATCTGAAAATAAAATCGCAAATAAGCAGGCAGCTTGATAACAGGAGTGACAGCCAATACTCACTCCGCTGACAAGTACTTTGCTCCCCTCTACCAATCACAGTGTCACTGTAATGTATCTAATAGGAGGAGAATATCTTTTACAAGATGGGATGAAACCAAGTGGCATAAATAGGCTGAACTTTGCATGCAGCTCCCCCTCCCCCTCTCTGTGTTCTGCTAATGGGGTCTGTCTTTAGGGGCCAGTAGACCCCATTCCCTCTCTCCATGTTTCTTTGGATCAGTGCCCTTGTTAAATGCTGCAGAGCCCACAAATGGGCTTGCATTGTGGAAACTCAATTCAGACCAGGCCTCCCAGCCAACGGGCCTGGTTTAATCAGTCAGCAGCAAGCCCTGAGATACTTTCCTTGGTCACGGTCACCGAGATGGGAAGTACCAGCCTAGATCTGTTGGAGCCACTGGCTGAGCTGGTTTTTCTTAAAGCTCTTAATGTAATTTTAAAAAATCATTTTTTTTTTTTGAGACAGAGTCTTTCTCTGTCACCCAGGCTGGAGTGCAGTGGTGCAGTCTTGGCTCACTGCAACCTCCACCTCGTGGGTTCAAGCAGTTCTCCGGCCTCAGCATCCTGAGTAGCTGGGATTACAGGCACCTGTCACCATGCTTGACTGATTTTTCTATTTTTAGTAGAGATGGGATTTCACTATGTTGGCCAGGTTGATCTCAAACTCCTGGCCTCAAGTGATCTGCCTGCCTCAGCCTCCCAAAATGCTAGGATTATAGATCTGAGCCACTGAGCTTAGCCAATGCAAGTTTAAAAAACCAAAACAACAGGTGTCTGATTTTAAAGGACAAGTGCCAAGACTGCAGGGAATCAGGATGAACTAATTAGTGCTTGTGGGGATACAAGGCCCATTTGAGAGCCCTCCTGTGCATGCATGTATGGGTATGTGTGGGGGCAGGGGGTCAAGCCCTAAATAGGCCCCTGATTGGTCAGGTCATTTTCCATGATCATTTCCTGGTACTCTGGAACATCTAGGAAATGAGCACTTTGGTCCTTCCTGGAAACTTTGTTCACCCTGACTCCTGCCCTCTTGACTTTCTCTGAGAACACTTTTCACTGAAGGATCCTTTCAAATGTATCTAAAAATTGCCAACCACTTGTTAAAGTGTGAGCAGGTGCATACATCTCCTTCTCCTTTAGATTAATGATTGCAGATATTCTTTTCGGTATGGGGCACATTTTAGAATTTTACCTTGCTGTGTGCAGCAGGGCAGAAGGGTGGGCCTTAGTCCATCGCTGAACCTCCTCTTTCTATCCTTATTGTTACAAAATTCACTTCCTTAGTTAACTGAACTCACAACATGAATCATACCTACCTATTTGCATGTTGCTGTTATACAATGTGGAGATGGTTTGTTCACCCTGTCTTATGCAATTGTAACCACGAGAAACGCTCTGGCTCCTGGTACAAAGAGATACTCTGGAGACATCCCAGTAGAATGCAGGATGTGGGAAGGAATTATTCCCTCAACCCTCTGCTCTGCAGTAATCTTAGTTCCATTATTTTTCATGCTTTCTGGTGATGCCAACAGCTGTTGCAAAGGCAAGAGCCAATGTCTGACATTTCTGGTTGACTAAAGTGTAGCAAAGAGCTGCTTTCATCCCCCTTTTGTGACTGCAATGACTGGAAGAAAATTTTTGATCCCATACTTGGACTGACTAATGGTGCATTTTGAGTGGTAGCCTTCCACTTCTGCAGAAACTGTAAAACTCAGCCAAACCTGGAAACATTTGAAGTTTCTGGGTTCAAGAATCATGGTTTCTGAGACTCTCACCTACATGAATACCACTTTTTGGGCATTCAGTGACTGTGTAGTAGAGACAACAAGGAGTGAGTGTTTAGATAGACACTGTAGCTCTGCCTGCTGAGCCCATCCGCCAGCACAATGGATGTGCATGATTCTTTTATTGTAACAAATATCATTGTAGTAAAAAGTAATATATCTCCTCATTTAAGTGACAGCAGGTAGGGTTTGTTACTTTAATTCGCTTTGCTTTTCTCTTCTGAAAATGAATTGAGTCAGATACCGAATCTGTGGCCTAACTTCTCGGCAGCTGAGCAGGAGATAGGAGGATCATCATCTGCTATAGAGAGTTCTTGAGGAGCCAGGAACACTTAAGAGGAAATTGAGGCAACTTGGAGAGGTAAAGCAGGTCACCAGAGGTGGTGGGAGAGGGATCTTCAAGCCGCACAGCAGTTAAAGATTTTTACAGCCTCTTCCCAACAAATGCTGATTGTCTCAAATCCTGTCACCTGCCTCTCCTGCATCCCTCTCTACCTATGTTCCATGCACACAGGGCTTTGCATTCTTTCCAAAGGTCATGGTCACTGTCACAATTTCCATGACCTTAGTCATGCTGGCACCTCTGCTTGAAATGTCCTTAACTCATTTTCTTCATCTGGAAAAAATCCAAACTTTTGATGAAGTTTCACTGAAGTCACTTTCTGCAGTGGAGAATGCTCCAGGAAGAATGCATTGCTCTTACTTCAACACTCTCATAAAGTAAGAAAACTTCTATTTAGTATTTACTTCCCTACACATAGATTTTTTTCATTCCCATCACACCATGACGATTTCATGGACAAGCATTAGTCTCAAAGCTTATGTTTGGCACTGTTGCAAGTTCTAAAAGGTACTCAAAAATGCTTGTTGTTTGAAATTGAAGATCCAATATTAGAAAGTGTATTATATAAAAAAATGGCCACCCTATATTATCCAGAGTCAAAATTGGAATGGAGAGGTTAAGATATAGGTTTTGAATTGATACCAAGAACTTTCTGATCACTGGAGCAGTTCAACAATGGAAGCCTCTCAAAGTCATGAGCCTCCTGTTCTTGCAGGTATTAAAGTGGAGGATGACTGGCCACCCGGGGAGATTGACAAGTGACTGAAACGGTCCTTATAATGTTTTTCAACCTTAACACTCCATGTGGTATTGGGCCTATATGGATAAGTAAACAAAACTGTTCAAGTCTATTGATTAGAAAATGTTCTCTAGTACCGTGGTTCTCAATGTGTATAAGATTCACTTGCAGAGCTTGTTAAAAGGCTGGGTTCACCCCCGGAAATTCTGTTCATTAACATGGAGGTGGCCACTGAGAATCCCTCCAGACGACTCTGTTGGAAGCAGCTCTAGGATTGTCATTGGAGAAGCATGGTTCTAGAGTGTGCCAGTCAATGGGCCTCCCTAAACCCTCTGTTACTCAACACACGTTTACTCATGTTGACATGAAGTCAGTCCAACCTGCAGGTATGTCCCAACACATGTGCATCAAAAAGTTTATAATTTAGGCTCAAAGTTCAAGCACAGAGAGAACTGCGAGTCTACAAAGCCTAACTCAGGATGAAGGGCTATCTCTGGGAAAATAGCTTGGAGAGGTCTGAGGACGGCCGACCAGGTTCATGACAGACATATCACAAGGTGATGCAAGGTCTCACCTCTCTAAAGTCAAAGACAACATAGCACGCCATGGGGTAAAATAACAAATGCAAAGCAAGCAAGGATTGTGACCCAGGAAACGAATTAGTCAATTCACCAAATGACAGGTTTTGAGGCATCTTCCAGAGAAACGAGATAAGGAGATTTGCCAAGATTGTAGAAGTGCTCAAAAACAGTGACGTCATCTCTCAGTGGAGGCTAATGAAGTGCAAAAGCATCGCAACCATCTTTCAGCACAGAGCTGCAGTGGTAAGTAGATATCAGAAATGCAACCAATGGTTGCTTGGCAATGGAATGGCTTCCAATTAGACAGTCAACACGTGACAAAGTCTGCAGAATTCAACATCATTTGGAGTTGAAAACTTAATGTTAAGTGAAAAGGCAACAGGTTAAGAGTTAGTATATTGTATTTTAAACATAAAGATTCTTCCACAAATCCAAGTTAATACAGAATGCCCTTGGATTCCAATTAGACAGTGGTAGGAAATAGGGTTGCTTCAAAGACTGCTAAGGCCTTGAATATGGGAGACAAATACGATGCTCATAGATGACCATGGGTACTATATTC
Organism: Cacajao melanocephalus; assembly: GCA_963573385.1. Taxonomy (NCBI): domain Eukaryota; kingdom Metazoa; phylum Chordata; class Mammalia; order Primates; family Pitheciidae; genus Cacajao; species Cacajao melanocephalus. The sequence continues at coordinate 6,073 of CAUYLG010045536.1, read as the reverse complement.
TTCATTCTTGGACAACCACTTACTTTTTCATTTTTACATTTCAGCATTGAGAAAGATCTCAGATGTAGAGCTGTGTGAAGTCAAGATCTTTCAAGTGTAACTGGATCCCAAAATTGGAACACAGTGGGAAGCATAAGAAATCCCAGTATGGTGCCATCTTCTACAGCATCCATGCTGGCTTCATAAACATCCCAGAGAAAGACAGCAACATGAAAACATAGAGTATGTTCTCAAAACGGACACTTGGAGAAATTTTCAGGCATATGCTTATCAAATGTATTTAGTTTCTTAGGAAAGACAGCTTAAGTACAGAAAACCCTGGAATCCCAGCATTCCTAAGATCTATTTAAGTTTTGTTTGCATTGTTTGTGAATACGATGATCATGTTAATCACCATTGTCAGCCTCATAGTTGTCATCATCAAAATTCTTCTCCCAACTGAGAAAAAGCCAGCAGTGCTGAATCTGCCTTATTTTTTTTCTTGCAGATAATTCTTTTATGGTTACTGGGAGTCCCTTCTTTTCTGAATAAGGGAGTATCACTTAGCTGAAGGACAGAGCAGAGGGCAGCAGGCTGGCTCCCAACTATCTCAGGTTGTACGCCTGAGGCATGCCCCACTGTGCTGTCTAATTCTAGGGCACTTTGGGCTTTGAAAAGAGGTTTCACTTTCCTATGTGGCAACAAATGTTTCATCTGAAAAAGTGTGAGGCTCACAGGTAAGCATGATTTTCCTACTGTCTACATTAACTGATTATGGGTTATTGAATCTAATCTGTAAAGATGAGGAATATGACTAAGAAAGAGTTTTCTTCCTTCCCACATTTAATGTGTTATTTTGCGTTCTCTTCTGCTCTTCCCTAGCTCAACATCCTGACTCTTTTCAACTCTGTTCTATTCTCGGTGCCTTTACATTCCCTGCCCGCATCACATTCCGAATTAGTCCTAGTGAAGATGCTAAGTGGTTTTGACCTACGAATACATACAGATGGCTGTGTAAACCCAGCTCTGAGAATGCAAAGGTGGAGAAATGTCTCAGTGTTGGGATATATACCCGAAGTATACAAATCCTAAGTATAGCTCCCTCTATGATGATAATGGACTCACTAATATCTGTTTTCAGCAGCCCTACACTGCCTCTTCGTAATCTCTCCTGAGGCTTAAGTGCATGGATATTTCATTGACTGGCTTCATTTGTACTGCCTCAGCCCCCTCTATATTTCCTATCAGTGCTAATAAAAAAGTATGGCTTATCAGACAAGAAGTGGGCTCACCACTTCTTGTCCAGGTTTAACTTTGCTCACTAAAGATAAACTTTATTTTTAAACTGAAGGTCTTCTGCCTGAAAACACAGCCATGTTTTGTGCTACATTCCAAAACAGGTGTTGGATAATTCAGTAATTAGCATGCACATCTAACTTCATGCAGCCTCTGTTGATCTCTCAATTATAGTTAGCTGGGTCCTCTGAAGTTTTCTGTAGTTAATTAGAGCATTATTGAACAGTTGGGCTGGAAAGCCAAGCTCTGCAATCAGTTGACAGCTTGGTCCCATGAACTAAGCATTGGGCTGGTCCTTGACTGGGGAATGCCAGTCTGCAGGGTGACCCAGTGCCAGAATGGGTTAGATTGTCTTTTGAATAACAGCTGGATGGAGGCCTCTTTTATGAGCTGAGAATAATGGTCACATTCCTTATTCTGTCCCACTCTTGACAGGAAAATTCACATTCCAATGGTGATCAGTTTCAGAAATGTCTCCTCAGGGGAAAAAGGAAACTTTCAACATTCAAGAAAAAAGGATAATGGTTCTGAGCAGGCTCCAGAAAGTAAAAATCTGAGGTGAACACGTGAGTTACTGCTCAGTCTCCGTATTCCATATAGTTTCACCTTGAATACCCTCCCAGAAGAATTCAGGAAAAGCACAGGGGGATAGCAGAAGGGTGCATGAAGGGATCCATGCGAGGTACACTGCACACCAAATTCTAGAAGGCAATTTGGAAATGATTGCTTCTGAATAATTGAGGTATCATGTCATCTGCAACATCCGAGTCTGCCTGTCCAAAGCTCCTGATAATTGCCCAGATTCCATTTTGAATGCAGCCCGTGAGTATTAGAGCAAGCATGCATTCATCACTTTAAGACCAAAAGACAAGCGTGTCTTGTCAGTGGAATGGTGGGGAGGTGCTTTGGGGAATGGAGGCTAAGGAGCAAGAAGCATTACTGATTATCGTCATGGTCAGCGTGATTTCCAAGGAGGATTCTCTCCACTGCCCAAATTTAGCTTCTGTTCTGTTCTTTTTCCAAAGTTATGAATTCAAAAGGGTCACTGCTCTCTCCTCAGCAACCTGTGAGGCATGTTATTCTGTAACCCACCCCTCACTGCAGGGATCTGGGCTGGCTTACTGAGTAGGTTTTCATTTCTCAACCTCTCCTCTCTCCCACCCCCACCAACCAAGGATCCCCAATGTGCCCAAGAATGTAAAGACAACAGAATGACACACATAGCTGAAATAATGTTTGCATTTAACTAAATGTTGGAAATGAATCGGTACAGTGAAAAGAAGGCTGCATTTGGCAGGATGTCATTTCTACTCAACCACTGAGTAACCTATGAAGTCACATTACTTTTCTCCATCACATTTGAAAAATGAGGACAGGTATCACCTTCAGAATCAGTTAACCAGAGGTGAGATCACCTATTTCCATGAGGATAGAATGAGACAGCACAGCAAGGGAGGGATGGGGTGGGAAAAGGGGTCAGAAGGTAGAAGCTTGATTCCTACCTCTTGTCTTTGCTCAGTGAGTGGTCTTGGGCAAATCTTGTATCAATGTAGACATCAATTCCTTTAACCATAAACAGGAATCCTAATAGGACCTATGCTATATACCCACAGTACCAAGGGGAGGACTGAAAGTAAAAACTCCTGTGTGAGAGTACTTCGGAATCTGCAAAGTGTAATATAAACAAACCTCCAGCACATACTGGAGTGAGTCAGGTGTGTGATCAAGTGGGCTGAATTGATTGCCAGGAAGCTAGGGAGAAAATTCTGAGAGTTTGGGACACTAGACAGCAGCCACAAAGGCTGACATCAGGCAATTTACAATTCAGAGCTCTCTGGGGCCTAGAAGAGTCTTTGAAGTGAGGGAGCTCAGTTCAGCTCTTCCACCTCAATCCCACTCTGCTGTGCTGTGAATTTAAAGGGCCTGTGCCAGATTCTTACCAGGCTGCCTACAAATCAGGGAAGAGCATAGGAGGGCGCAACAAAAGTTCTAGGACTTCTGTCTTGATCACCACCCCCCACTGCTCTTTCCTTCATTAATCGTTATTTCTAAAGGCGAGACCAGAGCCTCCTGGATCAAGTACTAGACTTTGCAAAGTCCCACTTATCTTAGGATGTGTTGCTAAGACTCTCATGAGGTCCTCCCATTCCAAGATGGATCATTTCAGGAATCCATGGTTCCCAACCAGAAGTTCATGAAACAGATAGATGCCAATTGAGGGTTACTAAGCGTCCTTCAGCTCAATTCAATAAACATTGAGGACTGGCTACGGGCAAGACAACAGACCAGGCTCTAGAGCAGTAGTAGCATTGAACCATTTCATTGCTGACTGTGATTAAAGTTGATGAAGCCCATTTGTGTGTTTGTGAATGTATATACACCTGGATTTCTGGGGCTGTTGCTTTCTCATGTGGATATTCCTAACACTCCTATGTGGTGGGCAGGGAAGGCCTTATCATTCCCATATTATGGAGTGATCCACGGTCCACAGAGGTTAAGATCCCATGCTTAGGTAAATGATGAAGCCAAGACTTACCCAAGGGGTATGCCTCTGTTGTAACAGATTTATTGAAGTATGATTACACACAATAAATAACATTATTAAAGTAGTATACAAGGTGAGGGGTTCTGCCATGTGTACACTCATGAAACCATCACCAAGATCAGGACAGCAAACACGCCCATCATCCCCAACAAGATTTTCTCTTGCCCCTTGGTAATCATTCCTTTCTTCCCTCCCCCTTCTTATTCTCCCACTGCCCCTCAAGTGCCCAAGGATTTGCTTTTTGTCTCTAAAGACTAGTTTGCCTTTTTAAAAAATACTTTATGTAAATAAAATCACATGATGTGAACTTTTCATCTGGCTTCTTTCACTTGGCATAATTACTTTGAGACTCATCATCATTACTGTGTGAATCAGGAGTCCATGTCTTTCTACTGCTGAGTAATACCCCATTGTGTGGTGGCATCATGATTTGTTTTGGTTTGATGTCCAACGATTTTTTAAAAATTGTTCTTCTTGGAAAAAAAAAGGAAAAGAAAAAAAGTCAATTCCCTCTTCTCCTCCCACAACTCTGAATGATTGCCACTCAAGTCTTGTTTCTCAAATATTTCCTGATTAAATGGACAAATACATTGCAGGCTGCATCAGGGCTTCTGTGAACAGCTTTGGGAAGAATCATTTTGAGTAGGTTTTATTGGAACCTGCACATTGAGACGACAGCTTCTTCGCTTGTAGACAAGGAGAACTCACAAAGGCATAAACAATAGAGCACTTTGGAAAAATTATGAGAGCAATTTAATAGTGGATAATTAGATATCTTTTGCAGGGTGTTAGGGAAATTAAATTAGCTTTTTTTTTTTTTTAAATCAAGGTTTGTAGGGATCACTTCATAAAAAATATCTCCGTGACTGATTATTTTTCTAATATTCCTCGCCTTTCTTCCTTGCATATCTAAGGAAGTGGCACTTTTAGCCCTTAGCTGTGGCAGCCAATCATAGCCTCTAATTGCATTCACTGAATAAATTGTCAGTATCATGAATAATAAAATTAGTTTAAATGAACCCCCAGCCACAATCACAAATAACTATCTGGTGGAGGATCCTGTGTCCTTTCATTCTAGGGGGATGGGTCAGTGCAATCTCTGTAGTTAACTTCTTGAATTAAAATGAAGATAAAATGATTGGGGAGGCGGGGATAGAGCTGAAGGGTGAAAGTGGGAAGAGAATGGTTTGTGGCTTCCAGCAGGTTCATGAAAGAGAACTGGCCTTCTTCCTAAGCAGCCTTCAGAGAGTGCCTCATACCTAAGACAGTTTGGTGATGTGTGTGTATGTGTGTGTATGTGTTATGTGTGTGTCACTCAGCCCTGACCAACAACAATAGCCAAGAAAGGGCTTATACTGGCCATGCCAGAGTCTAGAGGGGAGAGCTTGAGGCCCAGAGGCTGAGCAGTCCTGCATGCTCCTGTGGTGGCTTAATATGACTTCTTATCCAGCGACCCCCATCTATTTCTGAAAACTCCACATGCTGGTCTAGCACTCTAATTGTCTAATCTACTGCTCAATTTGCAACCAGATCTCATCAAGAACTTTGCCATTTAATGGCAACCAAATCCCTCCAGTTTCCTGCTCCCTGACTGTGGACAGAGGCATCTGGAGGGATGCTGTGGGAGACTAATGGCCGCATATCCTGGCAAAGGGAGTTCATTTCGATGGCCAAGCAACTTCTTCTTCTTTTTTTAAAATTTAATTGAACTTTATTTTTTATTGCATTTTAGGTTTGGGAGTACATGTGAAGAACATGCAAGATTGTTGCATAGGTACACACATGGGAGTATGATTTGCTGCCTTCCTCCCCATCACCTATATCTGGCATTTTCTCCCCATGTTATCTCTCCCCAACTCCCCACCCCCCCGCCCGCCCCAATTTCCCGCACCCACAGACCCCAGTGTGTGATGCTCCCTTCCCTGTGTCCATGTGTTCTCATTGTTCAACACCCACCTATGAGTGAGAACATGCGGTGTTTCATTTTCTGTTCTTGCATCAGTGTTTGCTGAGAATGATGGTTTCCGGGTTCATCCATGTCCCTACAAAGGACACGAACTCATCGTTTTTTATGGCTGCATAGTATTTCATGGTGTATATGTGCCACATTTTCCAAAAGCATTGGCAACAAAAGCCAAAATAGACAAATGGGACCTAATCAAACTCCACAGCTTCTGCACAGCAAAAGAAACAGTCATTAGAGTGAATCGGCAACCAACAGAACGGGAAAAAATTTTTGCAGTTTACCCATCT